>JAHBMJ010001362.1:0-32308 GCA_018398765.1 Chromera velia
TCGAAGCATCTCCAGCCTGTCTTCCTTGCACAGCTGATTATCCACCTGCAGATTAAAGATAGAAATTCGATAGGAAATGCGATTCCGAGAAGAAATTTAGTGCTTGCAAGACGGCAAACACACTAAGCGCAAGTAAAGTAGGCAAATAAATGACACGGGTCGCTTATGAGCGGACACAATTGAAGAACGACGCAGATTTTGAACGCCGCAGAGTTGGCAGGATGCGGGCACTCCGCAAACGTCAACTCTTTTGAATCATCAGCCAGAATAGAAAACATGTTAGAAGAACGGGACGGAGACAAGCACGCAAGCGTACAAGATGAACGGTTCAAAGAAAGAGGAGACAGATGGGGAAGAGGTAGGACAAAGAGACAAAGAAGAAGAGAGTCAAGAACGGACAGACAGTGCGCCAATCAGCAAATTTCTAAGCAGATGTACCTGTCATGCAAGAGTCTGTACTTCTCCGAATCCTCTCTCATTAATTCTTTAAGCAAGGCTGCCTTCTTTCTTTCCTTCCAAGACCCTTCCTCCTTCGCTCCTTTCTTCTTTCTTCTTTCTTCCTTTCTTCCCCTTTTTAATTTGCTGAAGCTTTCTCTCCCTTCCTTCGTTTCTCTCTTCCCCCCCCCCCTCTCTCTCCTTCAAAATCCCTCCCTTCCCCTTTCCTCCGTTCCTCTCTCTCTCCCCCGCCCCCCTCCCTCCCTCCGTCCCTACCTACCTACCTACTGACCTGCCTGCCTCTCTCCCTCCCAGGGCCTCCCGTGTTTTCTTTCTTCCTTCATTCTGAGTCCTCCTCCTTCCATCCTTCGTCTATCTTTTTGGCAAAAAGTAATGAGACAGACTTCAATTACTTCTCGTCTTTTTCTTTCTTGATTCATCCATTCCTTTAATTGTTCATTACTTTCCTCCTTCCTTCCCTTCTTTTCTCTTTGCCTTCTTGACAAAAGGTTCTTGTCTTCTTCGCTCCTTCCTTATCCCCCCTCTAGTCACCTTGCTGTGACAGTCCCTCTCCCCATCTTCCTTGAAGTCTTTGTATCGGAGTCCTTTGCCCCTAGCCTTTACCCTGTACCCTACTTTCACTCTCAAGACTGAGCCCGTCTCCCAGCCCCCCCCAGTTGACTCTCCTCTCCTCCTCTCTTCATCTCTTTATCCCACTCCCGGGGCCGATTTCCCAGCCCCTCTTGCCCCCTTTTTTTCTGAAGCTTTCTTTTGAACGTGCATCTTTCGTTTGCTGATTCTTTGTGTACACCATACACTCAGGCACCGCCCTTTTTTCTCTGCAACAACCTACTTCCAGCCCCTTAGCCGAAACGTACCTGGCTTTGCACTCAACCACCCTGTTTGAATCTTTTGTTTGGTCANCCTCTCTCTCCTTCAAAATCCCTCCCTTCCCCTTTCCTCCGTTCCTCTCTCTCTCCCCCGCCCCCCTCCCTCCCTCCGTCCCTACCTACCTACCTACTGACCTGCCTGCCTCTCTCCCTCCCAGGGCCTCCCGTGTTTTCTTTCTTCCTTCATTCTGAGTCCTCCTCCTTCCATCCTTCGTCTATCTTTTTGGCAAAAAGTAATGAGACAGACTTCAATTACTTCTCGTCTTTTTCTTTCTTGATTCATCCATTCCTTTAATTGTTCATTACTTTCCTCCTTCCTTCCCTTCTTTTCTCTTTGCCTTCTTGACAAAAGGTTCTTGTCTTCTTCGCTCCTTCCTTATCCCCCCTCTAGTCACCTTGCTGTGACAGTCCCTCTCCCCATCTTCCTTGAAGTCTTTGTATCGGAGTCCTTTGCCCCTAGCCTTTACCCTGTACCCTACTTTCACTCTCAAGACTGAGCCCGTCTCCCAGCCCCCCCCAGTTGACTCTCCTCTCCTCCTCTCTTCATCTCTTTATCCCACTCCCGGGGCCGATTTCCCAGCCCCTCTTGCCCCCTTTTTTTCTGAAGCTTTCTTTTGAACGTGCATCTTTCGTTTGCTGATTCTTTGTGTACACCATACACTCAGGCACCGCCCTTTTTTCTCTGCAACAACCTACTTCCAGCCCCTTAGCCGAAACGTACCTGGCTTTGCACTCAACCACCCTGTTTGAATCTTTTGTTTGGTCAGTCTCGCCCGGTCTAGCCGGAAGAAAAGGAGACGGAAAAAGGGAAAGAGAAAGACCGAGAAAGCCGGAGAGAGCAAAAGAAGACTGTGAGAAAGAACGTACAAGAGCTGATGTTTCAAGTGCGCTTGGCTGTCCTCCAGCAAACAGACGCAGTTTGACCTTCAGAGGGTGACAGCCCGCGTGCACTTTTGCGACGAAACAGAAAATCTGGTTTTCGAAATAAAGAAACGTTAAAGACAAAATCTGAAAGTCTCTGTTTGAAATTTTTGAGTAAAACGAGAAATTTGGATTGAAAATAATGTTGTAGGGACGTTTTAATCTGTAGGTCAGCCGAAAGATTTATGGTTTCTTCCGTCTGCACCTCAGAAATCCCTTTTAAGTTCCCTTCCAATTTAAGCAATACTGAAATAACAACAGCGCAATACAATTGACAGTGCAGAAAAAAATGTCACTACTAGAATCGCTGACAGATTTGATCTTTTGACTGACTTTGTTCAGCTCCTGGACGAGGTTTTCTGTCCGATAGAAGTCGATACCTTCAGCGAAGGCTTCCAGGGCCATTCCCGCGTCTTGCGATACCATCGTCACCCTCTTTGTCTTTGTTCCTCTCCCCTCTTGTTCTCAAATTTCAATCTTGGCCCTGTGTTTCAGTCCAAAGAGGATTTCCTGATCATTCAGGGTGTTCTGTGCACCCTTTTTCCCTTCCAAGATCAAAGGTTCGATCCTCTTTTTCGCTTTGATGAATGCTGGGTCCTCTAAGGCCTCTGTCTCCTCCCCGCACGATTGGAATCTTGCTGTGCCTACCTTTTTCATTCTCATTAGTCTGGTGGTTGCCTGTATCGCTGCAAATCTCAACCCATCTTTTTTGTGGAGATCTGTTTCAGTACGAACCGTCTTGAGCGAGTATACTTCTGAGACAATCGATTCGGAAGTTTCCCCTCCCTTTTCCTTGGCCTCTGCTAGCTCTTCTTCAAGAGCTTTCTCCAAATTGTTGGCAAAATCTGGACGGTGCAGGTAGAAATTGCTGTCATGACCCAAGATCCTCTCCCTTGTAAGACCAAACCGTCTCATAGATCTCGCTGAGGGAGTTCTGTGCTCTCTGTTATGACACTCCAGGCACTTGTTCCCTTTCTGACAGTCTCCTTTGACGTGGAAGTCTTCGCAGGGGGTACAGTTTGCGTCTACATGTCTAACGGCTCCTGCTGAAGACAGGGCGGCCAGATTAGCCTCAACGTGCTTATGCCTGCACTCATGGGGGCCTTTCTTGCAGCGAGCAAGAACTGCATGAACGCAGGCGTACTCCCTTTCTTTCGAAGAGTCCATCGTGGATTGAGAATAGGCCTACCTCTGCGACCTGAACGTTGACTTCGCCCCCGTGTGGACTAGTGTGGACAGAAGCTGTACGTGTGATCGAATGCAAGGTTTTGGAGCAACGTGCACTGCATGCTTGCATGACTTGCATGCATGATTTTCTTAATTCAACAGATCGAATTAATGCATGCATGCATTTTCTACTGACGTACAGATTTTCAAGTCAGTTCGCACGCATTGCGCGCGCGCGGAGTGCAGTGCATGAGTACGGTTGCGCGCGTCCTGCGCGGACATGCATGGCTCCCCTGCTTTCCGCGGGCCACTTTTTTTTTTTCTTCGAGACTGACTTACCGTAACGATGACTGTTGTTTTAACGTTTTTCGAAGCTCTGGACCGGATCACCAGTTTCTTTCCGGACTTTTGGAAGCCGTCAACGTTGTAAAGACTCCTCATTCAACAGTCTATCTTCTGTGGAGGTGCAAAGGCCATCGGAGTTGACCGAAGTACTCCGCTTTCGCTGCGGCTCCTTGGCATTGGATCGAGGAATGCTTGTTTTGCGGTCACCCTCGAGGTGCTCACCATGCAGTATCGAATGAGTCTGCCTCTCGTTTGGGTCCAGCGTTCTGTAGAGTACATCAATTCCGCTCATTCTCCTGGCTGACAGCTGTTCAAGTGTCCTGATGTCATGAGGTTTTTCCTCTCGATCCTCCTAGCCTTCGTTCTGTGTGGAAGTCGCCCCGCCGCTTTCCCCCTTCCTCGCTTTCCAGTTGAGTCATCACGTCTGGCGCTGCAGTCTTCCAGACAAGACACCATACTCACGAGACGACACCGCCTTCTCCCCATTCCAGACAAGGCCTTCCGGATTCCGATGCAGCCATCGCTGTATTCGTCTGAAGACACGTACACGGAGGAGACGGACAACAGGCCGCCGTCTCCTGAATTCACCCATTCCGTGCACGTGAAAGTGAAGCACGCAGGCGGGCCTGTCGCAGCCCGGAAGCGCAGAATTGTGAAAGAGGCCGAGAACCTCTATCTGCGTGCTCAGACGGCCCAGCGCAAGCACGACATCGTGGCTTGCCTGGATGTTGCGGTTGCTGCTGCGCTCGAGGGCGACCTTTGCCATTATGTTCCTGAAGGGGGGGGGGAGGTGAAGGAGATTCTCGGGTTGTTGGTAGAGAATGCGCTGAAACGCACCCGCAGACTAGGAAAGTCAGAGGACGCCCTCAAAATTCTTCAGCGGGTCGCGTCAGGCAGGTACCCTGTGGCGCTTTCCGAGTCCTTCCTGGACGCGGGAATCGGCACCTGCTGGAACCAGCTGCTGAGGCTGAAGGCGCAGCGTCTGGATAAGTGGAAGTTGCGACATGAGGTGCATAGAGTGGTGGATTGTGCACTTGCGATGCGGCGTGTGCAGGCAGATTCCGGTCTCTCTGTCGTGTCGTCAACTGAGGATGGGCCGGGGGCGTCTGGTGATTCGCATGTGTTCGGGTATTTGTTTTTGCGTTGTATGGGGAGGGCAGGGTAGCCGACGGAGGCACTAGAGATGCTGAAAGAGATTTTGAAAGGACTGAGTCAGCGGGGTCGAACGTCTAATCTCACTCACCTATTCAATGCTGTGCTGAGTGCCTGTCAGACGTCAGACCACGTGACTGCTCTGGGGACTGCGACGAAGTTGATTGACCAACTGGTCGCCTCCCCAGGGTCCTCCCCCGATGTTTCCAGTTTCAATCTGGCAATCGGGTCTTGTGCGCTTGGAAGGCGATGGAGGGCAGCGAAACGGCTCTATCAGCGCATGCAGTCGTTAGGGCTTCAGCCTGATTCGTACACATTCACTGCGCTCTTGCACGCCTGTGCAGGCAAAACAACGGTGGGGGCGAAGAAGCAGTTCCACCAGAGACGTCCGGTGGAGGGTCCAGCTGTTCGGTCGCTTGAATTGATGGAGGCACGGGAGGGGGTGGAATTTGCGATGGAAGTGTTGGAGGTGGAGATGCCTCGGCAGAAAGTGACTCCGTCTTCGTTTCACTTGACTAGCGTTTTGAAGGCTTGTGCTCAGTTGAAGTTGCTAGTCAACCCGCGTCGTGAGTGGGCAAGGGGGTGGCCTGGCGAGGGTTTGATTCCGCGTTTAAAGAAGCTTCCAGAGGAAACAACCATCAGGCTTGCAAACGGCACGTCTGTCAGTTCGACTGATTTGTCGTTTCATCTTTTTGACAGACTGCGGGAGTTGGTAGAGCGGGGGGCGGGGAAAGGGGGGGCGCATCGGGCGGACGGGTCGTCTTTGCTTGTGGCCATTACCCCCGACCTCCCACTTCTTGACGAGAGGGGGGAGGGGTTGAGTGTGAAAGACCTCACGGACGTGAAGGGTCCGTGTGCAAGGTCAACGAAGGGGCCTTCGAGAGTGCATGACCCTTCGGCATTCTTTGCTAGGTCTTCAGAGCTTCGAGACTCTCAGTGGGCCTCTACAGCTCTGTTGGTGAGTGCCTTGGAGCGGCAGAAGGTCCCGCTGACCAGGGACATGCTCAATGTCTTGCTTGCAAAGTGTGCAGAGGCGGCCAAGTGGGCCAAGGCACGTGAGCTCATTGAAGAGATGAAGAGAAGGGGGGGGGAGATATCGCCCGATGAATTGTCGTTTACGTGGCTGCTCCGCTCGTTTGCGAAGGCCGGGCTGGTGCCCCAGGCGTGGGGTGTGTTGAGAGAAATGGAAGATGCCGGCTTGAAGCCGACCGTTTTGACATTGACCTCCCTTTTCCATGCAGTGGCCTCGGCTGCACAGCTGGGACGGGATGTGAATTTGTCACCAAATGCGGGGGGGCGTGTTTGCGCGAATGTGAGCGCGATGGGGGTTGGGAATCGGCAAGGGGCAGCGGGAAGGGAAGCGGGACTTGATGAGACAGGAAGAGAAGGGCGTGATGGGTTGCTTGCGAAGAGATTGTCTGAGAAAAAAGATGGGGGTGAGAGGGGGGGAACATTGGGAGTGGTCGCATTTGTTGTGGATTCCGTTGACATGATTATGTTGGAGATGCAGAAACGGAATGTGGATGCCGATATTGTTTGCTTGAATGCCGCAATGGAGGCACGCAGGTGTGTGGGGGGAGGGAAGAGAGGGGTGACGGCACTGTTTGCGGAAATTTTGGAGAGAGATCTTTTGCCAGAATCCGCTACGTACTCCGTTCTTTTGAATACGCTTTGGAGAGAGGCGAGGTCTGGGGTGCGTTTGAATTCAGAAGAGTGGTCTCTCCTTGCAGAGTCGATGTATGAAGATCGATCACGTGTCGATTCGTTTGCGTTTGCGTTGTTGTTTCGTGTGTTGCTTGAGAGTCATGAGTTCGAATTGTTGCTCTCCCTTTGGGACCGGTTGGTCCGAGAGGATAGCTCGGCGAGGTGGTTGGGGAGACGGAGTATGCGGTATGCCCTTATCGCATGCAAAGAACTGGGTCAGAGGGGAGCGTACAGTAAAGAGCATGCGTTGGGTTTGAAGGGTAAAGTGTTGGTGGGGGCATTTCGATTGGGTTTGATTGACTCCAGGAGGGAGGACCTAGATGCAGGGGTGAGGGAAGATGCCGAGGCCGTCTGGAGGGAAGCCCTCGTTTCGGTCGGTCAGGGGCGGCTTTATGATGAAATGGAAATTCTTCTTGATCTCCGTATGCAAAAGGGTTTGGGTGAGGAAGAGCTGCGACCCGAATTGGCGGAGGATGCCCATGAGAGAGCACTGGACTTTCTTTTCAATGCGCTGATTGCGAATTCGAATGGCGAAGGGGGGGAGCTGGGAGATATGATTGCACTTGAGACTGTTCTGTTGATTCTCGAGAAAAGGGGGCTGATGCCTGCTCCGTTTGTGTCGGAGAACTGGGAGGCGTCTACGTCTCCGGTGTTTGAGGCGCATGTTGACGCCTCGGGGGGGTGGTCTGCGTTGGCATGTTTCTTCGCAGTGAAGGGAGCGCTGTTCCGTTTGCGTGGCCCTGTGCGGGCCGTCGTGAGTGGGTGGGGAGTCGGCAGCTCTCACTCTGTTGATGTGAGGGCTTCTGTGACCCTCGCGAGTGGGTCCTCTGCAGAGGAGATGGAGAAGGAAACGGTGACTGAGATGCCATTGCGATACCTTCTCTCGGACTATCTGTCTCCCTCCCTGCGCAGCTGCGTTGAGGTTCGACAGGGAGCCGATGGGCAGTGGCACAGGATTCTTTTTCTTGATCCGATGAGCGTTCTTGCCCATGCAGAGCCGCCTTGGAACCCTCTAGACGGACCGGATTTCCGCGACTCTTAGAGGAGTCCATGGGATGTAGATGAATTTAGGAAGGAAGAACGGGCAGAGAAAGCACCATCACTACGCTTAATGAACGGATTACCACTATGAATCCCATTAAATGAATTCAAATCCGTACATGAACCACTGGGATCGAGTGATACGGTCCAGCCAGTTACTGTGCTGTCAGTCTAGCCGTCTATATAAATTCCAGTATGGAGTGCCATATTTTGTGCTCTTCAAAGTTAATAGACACTGCTAGGTATGCCCTGCAAGTACCTATAAATTTAAACAGAATTGAATTTAGTTAGATTCACTGTTAGAACTTTACAAAAAGTTTATAGGAATTTAGAGCTAGATTTAAATAGTTTTAAAGTTTAAAAAATAATCTAAATTTCTAAAAAAAATTGGAAATTAAACTTCTAAACTTTTGACATCATACAATTAAATGAATTAGATTGATTCATGGAAATTAAACTCACTGAAATCAGTCCTGGCCCTTGTCACTAGTGACCATGTTTGATTTGATTATATTTGATTTGATTTGAGCTTCAACCTCTAATATTTGATATTTGAGGTAAGATTTGAGGTTAACCTCTTAGAGTTCCTCACTGAGTTACTGACTTACTGTCACTCTGATCATTTTTCTTATGACAATAGTTATCAGAACATTTCTGATGTGTGTTTCAAAAATTTAAAAAAATATATATAAAATTATAACTTATAGTTCCATAAAAAAAATATGCCTGTGTGGCAGTGTATATACACTAGTCACTGAGACTCACTCTAGTACTAATAGAGATTAAGAACGTAAAATTGATAGATTTGAAATTACATATGACTTTTTGTTGATACGATAAAGTTAGAGCACGTACCAAAATTGAGGTGACAATCACTCAGTGTAAAATGTTTGCAGACGCTCAAAAAGGGGGCCGTAAAAGATGTTCCAGCACCAGAAAAGTCAACACAGCTGTTTAGGAAAACGTTCAGCTGATCAGTTTAGTAACACGGGTTTACCTCTGCATGAAGTAAAAAGGGGTGAAACGTCAATTTCAGTGTAGCTCAAAACGTTTTTTTTTTTAGAGCAAACCATCAAGATTTAGGTTTTTTCATTTGAATCAGCATGCATGACGGATCGGTACTTGCAAAAGTTTTTTTGGGACCTTCATATTTGAGGTTGAAAGTCATATTGATCAAATATTTGATTGTATTTGATAGGTCTTTAAACACTAGGTCCTCCCTGACTGGATATTTGATTTGAGCTTAAGCCCTACCTCAAATCAAATCAAATCAAATCAAATCAAATCAAATCAAACATGGTCACTACTTGTCACCCTACCTTAGTTAATGTAATATGAGCACTGCGGCAGGCTCCGTACTTAATGGACCCGGTCGGGCAAGGTGGAAGCATGTTGCCATATTATCACAATCTGTAACGGTGCTGGTCCTTGGTTTGAGGCAGCCTAGGAGGCAGCACGTAGATCAAGGGTCTTCCGATGACGTGCTTAGTGATGCTGCTTAAAAGTGCAGAAAATTGCAGAAAGTTATGCTTAGAATTTAATGCGGTGTGAATCTTGTCTTGCTTGTTCTTAGAGTTTCCTAAAAAACTCAAACTTGTCCGCAGACTTGACTTCATCAATCCCTGTGATAATCTGTATGAGGAATTCCAGCCAGAAGTCAAAATCACGTTTAACTGAGAGGGGCATCGATATGTTTTTGAGAGCAGTTTGAATATCGCTAATCAACAGTTACTTTTGAGTAACCTCTAGTAGGTTTGCCACCTCATTCCAATGAAGCTCTTTTCTGCCCAACACGGCCTTGTTTTTATCTGCCAGTTCCGTTAAGCAGATATGGTAACCATGCACAGTACGGAGGTCAGCATATGGTAACATGTTAGCCACCAGTGTTGGGTCTTCTACAGCAAGAGAAACAGCTCTGTTGAGATCGATCATGTTTGCTAATTTTTAAGAAACATCCTGCACCCACGTGCACCAAAAAAAGGGGGTGGACAGAGAACAAAAAGGAAAGCAAAGCTATGAGCTCCGAAAAGATAGCCGCAGCAGAGACTGACCGCCATCCTAAAATACGCCACCCTCCATGACTAAACACTCCACAACCAGGCCGACCAGCCGCACACACAAAAGTATACCTGCAAGTATCTACAGGAGAGGACACACACACAAACACCAATTTCATCAGATGTTGTCAAGCATGCTGGTCGCTTGGCAGGTATGCAGACATAGGGACACATGAATGCCAGGAAAGGCAGCCAATCATGAACAGCAAGTTATCAACATGCAGTCATGCTCGATTGCTTGATCGATGCACCCCCCCGACACTCTAAGCTGTTCTTGAAAACATTTTTCAAGATTGGATTTTTCAGCAACATTTAATTTTAAGTTAGGATTTTTGAGCGGCGGCACCGTTTCGTACTATTTCGTGCCACTAAAATTTATTTCACTATATGCGTATGCGCCCCACTGTTGCGCTGCCTTTACGGAGCACCGCGCGGCCCCGGAAACCACGGCCCCGGCATGCTTTTCTGCATGCAGGCGCGGTGTTTTTCTGAGAGCCCATCAGGCTGCGACGTGCAGGCTCAAACGGCAACTGTGCAATACCTCAGAAAGTCATTGTGTACGTATCTAGAAAGTCATTTATTCATCTTTTAGCTTTCCTCCCTGTTAGCAACTGTTAGCAACTCATCTCTCAGTGTCTTGCCTGCCGTATGAGTGTGCTTACTCTAGAGCTGTCTAGAACATTGAGATGAAAGAGATCAACTCGATCAAACATCTAAAAAGTCTGACTTATCGGGAAGGGCGTTCAGCGTCGTCAAAGTTCCTAGTAAAGTTCTTCAATCGATCAATAAAGCAGGTTAAGACAAGGAAACTGCTCTAAACCGCCGGAATAGAAATTCAATCAATCCGTCATGCATGAATAAACGTGTATCTCTTTCTGAGCTGCCCACAGAGGCAGTGTCTCATTCCTTGGGCCTCAGACTGAAAGTCAGGACCCCTCCTTCTCAATCACACTCTGCTCAGTCAGTCTGATCGATCTCCAGACTCAAATCGTTGCATGCATGCGCACTGTAATCGCAAGTCAAAAACAACGCACGCATGATGCACGCAGGAGGCCCGGGTCCACACCTTGGCCACTTCGCGCATCCTGACCGTCACATTCACATGCCGCCCCCTCTTTAGCTGCATGCACGGATGCTCCTGTGGGCAACTGCGTTCCACAGTCTTCTACTGTCCTTCTCGACATCGCAAAGGAGCATGCAGCAGCTTAAGAACGAGAGAAGCAACAGAAAGAGAGACTAGAACGGTGCGAGGCTTGGGGTTTTCGTGTGGCTGCCCGTAGGGGTGCCCGTCAGGACTATCGAGAGCTTTGTCATCTCAATAACTTTGCAGATTCCGGTCCTGAAGACTCAGACAGTGAATGATGCGTTGGCTTGAATGTTGCATGCATGAATGAATACTTACAATTCATACATCACTGCTGAAACCAGAGAAAGTGTCGCTAGTTTTTTTTTATTTTTTTTTTAAGATATAAGCCTTGCATGCGGCGTAGCTTTTCAAGACATAGGCTCTTCTTACGGCATAGTTTTTCAAGATATACGCTCTGCTTGCGGTGTATAGCTTTTCAAGATATAGGCTCTCCTTGCGGCATAGCTTTTCAAGATATAGGCTCTGCTTGCGGCACAGCTTTTCAAGACATAAGCCGCGCCTGTGGCACAGCTTTTCAAGACATAGGCCACGCCTGCGGCACGGCTTTTTAAGACATAGGCCGCGCCTGCGGCGCGGCTTTTCAAGAGTGGATTTTTGAGCGGCACAGAATTTTAAGTAGCCTTGAGTGTCAGGGGGGTAGATCGATGTCATATAACTGATATACCGACATAGACCATGACTGAATAGCCTCGCACACACTTATGCACTGGACCATCTGGAAGCCGACTTAATTCTCTTACTCCTTGCTCTCTGTTCCCTTTTTTCTCCAGCCTGGAACAAAGTGCTCTTTTTTCTTCCTCCCGCCCAAAAGTGTTCTGACCGCTTCTGACTGACCTTTGAAAGAAGAGATGGTGAGAAAGACACTCGCTTGAGTTCTCTGAAGAGCCCACCAGTCAGGTAGTAAAAGTATTGCTGAGCAAGGCCATACTCAGCGGCATGAGATCACTTCTTTTTTGCCCTGCTCAAAAGAAAACGCCGTGGCTACAAAGCTCAAAGAAGGGACCAGAGCGCTGAATGTGTGAAATGTTTTTAAACAGACTGAGAAAATAAGTTTTTGTCAAGCAAGTTCTCAGTTCTTCATTGCTCTTCAATGGTCGCTCATCAGCTCTTTTCTGGAGTGAGAAGAAGACAGTTTTCCGGTTCGATTGCCACCACTTTCAGTTCATTTGGTCACTGAGTGAGGTCTTTGAAATTTGGTGACAGACGAAGGGAAGTTGTATGGGACATGCCTCGGATAGCTGTTTGTCACCGGTGTTGGAGAGTGTGACGTATATGCACGTAGATGCATTTTTTTTTCTACCGAGGGCCTCTCATCTCCAAATAGCCGCCTCAGATGACAAAACAGAAATTCATTTCTTTGTAGTGGGGCAAAAAAAAAAAATCTGTATTGCTGTAGTAAACAGTTTGGCCCGTGTTTATTGAAGGCTTCGCAAACATTTCTGTTCGCATACCCTTCCCGGGCAAAATAACGGCCGGCGCCATTGACGTACGCATATGGGGCGTCGGCCAGTTGCCGCTTGCTACCCGCACAGCCTGCGCTCACCGGCTCCCTACGCCATTAACGCACGCAAAGGGCGGGCCAGCGGGCCGGCGGTCATTAGTTGTTGTTTCATTGTTTCATTTCTTCAATAAGCCATTGTAGATTAGGAATCGAGTTGTATAATTATTAACCAGATTATGAATTCCAATGTATTAAATAAACCAGCTTCACTCATTAAACATACACATACATACATGCACATACACATACACATACACATACACATACACACACACACACACACACACATACACACACACACATACAGTGACACATATACACACACATACATACAGTGACACATACACATACAAACACACATACACACACACACACACACACATACACATACACACATACACACACACACACATACACGTACATACATACATATATACATATATATATATATATATATATATATATTGATGAGCATTCACATATAATATATGCCCGTAGACACGCACAAAAGGGAAGACCTGGTATCTCTGGAAGACCTGGTATCTCTAAGGGGAAGACCTGGTATCTCCAACGGGAAGACCTGGTGTCTCTGGAAGACCTGGTATCTCCGAAGGGAAGAACTGGTGTCTCTAATGGAAAGATCTAGTGTCTCTGACAGGAAGGCCCGGTATCTCTGAGGGGAAGATCTGGTGTCTCCAACGGGAAGACCTGGTGTCTTCAAGGGGAAGAACCTGTATCTTCCTGGAGACGAACTAATATCTTCAAAAAAGCTTTCCGACAAGAAAGCCCAGTATCTCGGAAAGGAAGGTTCAGTATCTGTAAAGGGAATCAAGGACTGCTATCTGCATAGCAAAAAAATTGTAGGTCTTTTGGACGATAAAACGGCTAAAGACAACTAAGAAAGACGAATAAAAGAAAGACAGAAGAGCAGATTCTGTGAATAAAAGATTGCAGGCAGCTTATAAGGAAAACATAGAAAGGTAAATGCAAGAACACATCCATGACAAACAACTAGAAAAGATAACAGCCACAAAAGGGTGATATATCTACAAAACTTATATGCACAGAAGTGTGAAAACCAATAAAGAGATAGAAAGAGAATAACAAAAAAAATGATAGGTAAAACAGTGTGTAGAGGATTTGGCAAGTTAAGTGGAAGTGTCTGGCCAGTAAATTGGAGGAGTCTACGAAGGATCTGGTCGTCAGGGTGGGGGGGTCGGCAGAGGATCTGATGAAAAAAGTGGAGGGGTCTGGCCGACAGAGTGGGGGGATCTGCAGAGGACCTGATCGGCACCGTAGGGGAGTCTGGCTGGCAAGATGAAGGGGGTCTGCAGAGGATTTGATCCACAGGGTGGCAGGAATTGGCCGGCAGGGTTGGATGTCTGCAGAGGATCTGATCAGCAGAGTGGGGGGATCTAGCCGGCAGGGTAGGGAGGTCTACAAAGAGGGTGGAAGGGTCTGGCCGTCAGGGTAGGGGGGTCTGCAGACGATATGATCGTCAGAGTGGGGGGATCTTATCAGCCGGCTGGGGGGATCTGATTGGCAGGAAAGAAGGGTCTGCAGAGGATCTGGCCAGCAAGGCGGGGGGGGTCTGCAGAGGATCTGGCCGGCAGATTGGGGGGGTTTACACAGGATCTGGTGGACAGAGTGGGTGGGTTTACACAGGATCTGGTGAACAGAGTGGGTGGGTTTACACAGGATCTGGTGGACAGAGTGGGAGGCTCTGCAGAGGATCTGGTGGACAGAGTGGGAGGGTTTACACAGGATCTTGCAGGCAGAGTGGGAGGGTCTGTACAGGATCTTATGGGCAGAGTGGCGGGGTTTACACAGGATCTGGCGGACAGAGGGGGGGGGGGCTGCACAGGATCTGGCGGATAGAATGGGCGGGTCTGCACAGGATCTGCTGGACAGAGCGGGAAAGCCTGTAGAAGATCTGGTAGGCAGATCGGGGAGGCCTGTAGAGGATCTGGTAGGCAGATTGGGAGGTTGTGTATAAGTATGGTAGGCAAGGCAGGGGGGTCTCCACAAGGCCTCTTAGCTGGGTATCTCCTAGGGGAAGGCCCGGTATCTCCGACGGGAAGGCCCGGTCTCTCCGATGGGAAGAACCGGTATCTCTGACTGGAAAGACCGGTATCTCGGATAGGAAGGGCCGGCATCTCGGATAAGAAAGACTGGAATCTTGAATGAGAAGGGCCGGTATCTCTGACTGGAAGGACCGGTGTCTCGGATAGGGAGGGCTGGCATCTTGGATGAGAAAGACTGGAATCTCGAATGAGAAGGGCCAGCATCTCGGATAGGAAGGGCCGGTATCTCCGATGGGAAGGACTGGTATATTAGAGAGAAAGGACCGGCATCTCGGATGGGAAGGACTGGTATCTTAGAGAGGAAAAACCGGTATTTGAGAGAGAAAAAACTGGTATTTCTGACTGGAAGAACCTGCGTCTCGGATAGGAAGAACCGGTGTCTCCGATGGGAAGACTAGGATCTCAGATGGGAAGGGCCGGCATCTCGGATACGAAGGTCCGGTATCTCGGATGAAAAAGACTGGGATCTCGGATGAGAAAGACCGGTGTCTTGGATAGGAAGGGCTGGTATCTTGAACGGGGACAACGGTGTCTCAAAGGGGAAGGATTGGTACCTTCGAGGATATCTCGGATGGAAAAGATCAATGTTACAAGATGAAACGGTAGCCAAAAGTAGGAATTTCAGAGTAAAAGCAGATGCAAAACCTAAAACAAAAAACAGCCACCACAAAACATAATACTGTGTGCTGTCTTTTTGAATTAATTGTATACAGACCCCGCTCATCGTGCCAAAATCCCCCTTCTACAGGTTTTTAATCTGCCTGCACGCCTTCTTTTCACTATGCTACTGGTTGTGTCTTCTGTACAGCTTCCTGTTTCTTCTGTCTTGACCCACTCATATGTCAATGTATGCCCTATCTCAGTCTGTCTAACACCCTGACTGACTGTAAGCAGCACTACTCATAGTGTTTTAACTGAAAAAACCGACCTTCACTATGCATCCTTTCTAGACTCATTTTGCAAGTTGCCCAAAGAGGCCCGCCGTGGTCCGTACTGCAAGGTGATACACAAGAGCATAACAGTAAAGGGCATTCACAAACAGGAAAATGGTAGAAGACAGATCACGAAGAACAGTAAAAAAAAAGTTCTTGGCTTGTCTGTATTCAGTTGGCAAGAAAGATGGTGACATCTGAAAGAGATAGCAGAGGGGTTTTCAAAAAAAAGTGTCCAGAAGGTCTGGCGGGAGTGAAGAGAAAAGTCGGCAAAGGGACTGCCAGTGGCGGAAGTCTGGAGAGAAGTCTGCCGGCAGAGAGTTTGAAAAAGTGCAGGAGAGAAGTCTGCAGGGGTCTGGAGGCTTTGCAGGAAGGTAGCAAGAAGATTAGATGGAAGACTCTAGCAGAGAGTAACTACTGTTACGGGCAAAGCTGGGGGAGGAGTTTATACGGAGACTGGTAGGCAGAACAGGGGGTCTGTAGAAGTTCTAGTACTAGGCAAATTGAAGCGGTCTATGAGAGCTTGATGGGCACGTAGGGGGGTCTGCATAGGGGCCAGCAAATTGAAAGAGTATGCGAAGAGTCTAGCAGACACAGTGGGAAGATTTGTAGAGGATCTGGTGGGCAGAGTCGGGGGGTCTGTGGAAATTTGATGGGCAAAGGGGGCGGGGGGTGTGGAAATTTGACGAGCAGAGTGGGGGGGGTCTGCAGAGGATCTGGCCGGCACAGTAGGAGGGTCTGCAAGAAGATCACAGAAGGGAGACTTGCGGACAGATCTGGGAGGTCTACAGAGGATCTAGTAGACAGATCACGGAGGTCTGCAGAGGGCCTGGCTGGCAGAGCAGGGAGGGCTCTGCACATGGTCTCTCAGCCCGGTATCTCTAGTGGGAAGGCTAGGTATCTCCAATGGGAAAGCCCGGTATCTCTGATGGGAAACCGCGATATCTCGGACGGGAAGGCTCAGTATCTCTGACGGGAGGGCGGACCACAGCGGCTAAGAAGGGTTAAGATAGACAAACTTATAAAAGAAGGGTTGGAGGGTGATACAGAGAGACAGGAGGACAAACACGGAAGACAGCTGCCACAAAAGAATGGCATAAGCCCAGAAAAAAAAGATGACTGCTCGAATTAAGCAGAGGAGGGGAGGTCATGCCCTGCTCGATGTGCACCCACCGGCAGCACCCATCCGGAGGTCATCAGATTGATGCACGCAGCTACACACGGGGGGACAGAGGAGCAGACAGGTTGACCAACAAAAATTAAAGATGAAATCAGTTGATCTAGCTTCAACTGTACCTTTCAACAGTCTGCGCCGAACGGAGCCAAAGGGGCAAAACTCGATCGAAATCAACTCGGTGCTCAAGAACGAGTGGAACTCAAGGCATGCATACATGCATGGTTTTTCTTTTTTCATCAAACCACGTGATGCACTCATGCACTACGTCGCTTTGAAGTCAAACAACCTCGATTTCTAGCTCGGCCTCCCTCCCCGTTTCGATCGATCTGCATGTCGAATCTTTCCTTTCTTCCTTCCATCTTAATTAACCCCCCCCGGCCTCCTTCTCCCCTGCATGCCATCTGTACACACACTGCATTTCAGTCAGCACACCCATGAATGCAGAGCCTCTTGCCTAACTTTCATCGCCGGATCCATCCCACAAGCTTTCCCTCCCATGCACCCCCTACCCCCCCAGGCGCCTCCTCCACGACCTCAAGGCAGGCCGCCAGCCGTCTCCACCGGTCAGTAGACGAAGTTCATGCGGTCAGAAGATGATACAAATACACAGGATGCCAGAAGATCAAGAAGAAGAGAGAAAAAGAGAGAGAGATGGAGAAAAGAAAGAGTAACAGGGGAACTAAAATGAATAGAAATGCACATGTATATCCGTATCCAACCATACGCACACACACACACACACACACACACATACACACACACACACACACACACACACACACGCACACATGCACACATACACACATACACACACACACATACACACACACACACACTTCCAACCAAACCAGAAAGAAGAGAGCAGAGGAAAAATTGAGTATAGCCATAACAGCCAGTGCCCTTGAGAGGATCCATCGGAATGACTCAGGTACGTCTTATCCCCAGCAGGAAGGAAAATCTTGCATGCTCTTGCTTTATTTTCTTTCCCTTTAATTGCTTGCAGGAGGGAAAGCAGTGCGAGCCTGAGATCCCGTCGCGTCCGTTTAGATGTACATGCACATACACATGCGCAAGAAGGGCCAGAGAGAAAGAAGAAAGAGAAAAAAAGGAGAGACAGAGACAGAAAGAAAGAGGCAGAGAGGGAGGGAGGCAGACAGAGACAAAAAGAGGGGGGGGAATGATGAGAAGTAACAAACAGAAGAGAAGACGGAAAGCAAAAAATCTGAAAAACCATGCGCCACTGACAAACGAACAAAGCGGTCAGGCACAAACCCCAGACAAAGAAAAGCAAACATCAACATGCAAACAACGGCTCTTTCTCTCTCTGTATCCCAGCAATCAAGCGGGCAAATCCGATATCTCAAACGCCCCCATGGATAGAGCGACACCAGGAGAGCTCAACAGATACACAACAGACAGACACCAGACACAGAAAACTAAATATCAACAAACAATGGCTCTTTCTCTCTCTATGTGTCCCAGCAATCAAGCGGGTAAATCCGATACCTCCAACGCCCCCATGGATAGAGCGACACCAGGAGAGCCCAACAGACATACGACAGACAGACAGACAGACACCAGAGAAAGAAAAGCAAACATCAACAAAGAACGGCTCTCTCTCTCTCTATGTGTCCCAGCAATCTAGCCTAGCAATCAAGCGTGCAAATCCGATGCCTCCAACGCCCCCATGAATAGAACGACCTAGAGAGCGACACCAAAAGAGCCCAACAGATAGTATTACACGACAGACAGACAGACAGACACCAGAGAAAGAAAAGCAAACATCAACAAAGAATAGCTCTCTCTCTCTCTATGTGTCCTGGCAATCAAGCATGCAAATCCGATGCCTCCAACGTCTCCATGGATAGAGCGATACCAGGAGAGCCCAACAGACAGATACGCAGATACCAGACACGAGACTAACACAAGACACCTGACATAGAAAAAGAAAGAACAAACAACGGCTTCAGATGATTTGCTTTCGACTTACCGCAAACACCCCTCCATGCCCTGCTTGATCGAAGAAGCGCACGTACCTGCCAGCCGGCAGCACCCATCCAGAGGGCATCAAATTGATGCACGCGGCTGCACGTAGGCACGTTAACAGAGATGCACACATGCAGGGTGACAGTCTGAAAGAGGCATGCAACCAGGTTGACCAACAAAATTGAAGATGCATGCATGCGATCAGATGATCTAGCTAGTTTCACCTGCTGTGCCTTTCTTTCGAAAGTCTGCATGAGCTAAAGGGAGCCAAAGGGGCAAAACTCGACGACCAAAATCAACTCGGTGCTCAAAAACGATAGGAATTCAAGGAACACCTGTATGCATAGTTTTGCACAGCCTTCTGACCTTTATCGCCGGATCTATCCCACTTTCCCTCCCACCCTTTACCCTCTGAGGCGCCCCTTCCACGACCTCAAGGCAGGCCACCGGCTGTCTCTACCGGTCAGTAGACGTTCACGCATTCATGAAGGAGATGATGTATGCATACAGATCGATACGCAGGGTGCCAGCAAAGGAGAGAGAAAAAGAGAGAGATTGGCTAAGAAAAGACAGAGCAACCAGAAAACCAAAATGAATAGAAAAGCATATGTATATCCGGATCTAACCACACAAATACACACACATAAACACGCATACACACACACACATAAACATGCACCCACACACATACACACACACACACACACACACACACACACACACACACACATATACGCACACACACACACATACACACACATATATACACACACACACACACTCACACGCACATACACATACACACACACACACATACACACACACACACACACACACACACACACACACACACACACACACACACACACACACACACACACACACACACACACACACACACACACACACACACACACACATACACATACACACACATACATATACACTTCCAACCAAACCAGAAAGAAGAGAGCAGAGGAAAAATTTCAGCATAGCTATGACAGCCAGTGCCCTTGAAAGGATTCATCAGAATGACTCAGGTACGTCTTATCCCCAGCAGGAAGGAAAATCTTGCATGCTTTTGCTTCATTTTCTTTCCCTTTAATTGCTTGCAGGAGGGAAAGCAGTGCGAGCCTGAGATCCTGACCAACCTTTTTCGCCCTTCCACTCGAAGGGTGCCTCCACGCCCCAAAGGAATTTGCAGATCCCGTCGCGTCCGTTTAGATACACATGCACACACACACGCGCAAGAAGGGCCAGAGAGAAAGAAGAAAAAGAAAAAAAGGAGAGACAGAGACAGAAAGAAAGAGGCAGAGACAGAAAAAAAGAGGCAGAGAGGGTGGGAGGCAGACAGAGAAGAAAAGGGGGGAATGATCAGAAGCAATAAATAGAAACCAAAACGAAAAATAACAAATCCGAAAAGCCAAAGGTCACTGACAAACGAACAAAGCGGTCAGGCACAAACCCCAGACAAAGAAAAGCAAACATCAACATGCAAACAACGGCTCTCTCTCTTTCTCTATATCCCAGCAATCAAGCGGGCAAATCCGATGCCTCAAACGCCCCCATGGATAGAGCGACACCAGGAGAGCCCAACAGACAGACTGTGTCATCTTTTTTTTCCTTTTCTCTTCCTTTCTTTCCCAACAGATAGACTATATGCCTCTGTTGATTCATTTGCCTCTCATTTATGCAACCGCGTCTCGACTCACACTGGTTGCTAGCACACTAAAATAGGGGGGCCATGGACCTTTTTGGAGCAGGTCAACATTGAAGAGCCAACTGATTGTTTGAATATAATTAACTCTTTGTAAAGCTTGCTAGCAGTGAACTCTAACCCTGTTTGTTCTTGCCTAGCGGTACCTTTTGGCTGCCTAGCGGTACCGTTGAGCTGCCTAGCGGTACCCTTTGCCTGCCTAGCAGTGTTCTTTGCCTGCCTAACGGTCATCTTCGCCTGCCTAGCAGTTAGACTAGGCAGGCAAAGGGTACCGCTAGGCAGCCCAACGGTACCGCTAGGCAGCCAAAAGGTACCGCTAGGCAAGAACAAACAGGGTTAAAGTTCACTGCTAGCAAGCCTTACAAAGGGTTAATTACATTCAAACAATCCGTTGGACTTCATTGATGTTTTACCTTCCACAGTGTTATTAAGTTTTTTTTTAGGAGTCCGTGACCCCTCTAATTTAGTGTGCTAGCAACCAGTGTAAGTCTTCCCGCCAAACATTCATTCATTCATTCATTTATTTATTCGCCTTTCATTCATGCAACTGCGTGTCCTCCCTCCATTCATTCATTCGCTTTCCATTCATGCAACTGCGTCTCCTCCCTCCGTTCGTTTGTTTACCCAGACAGACAGACAGACTCCGACACAAGACACCAGACACAGAAAACAAAACAACAAACAATAGCTCTCTCTATGTGTCCCAGCAATCAAGCGGGCAAATCCGATGCCTCCAACGCCTCCATGGATAGAGTGATACCAGAAGAGCCAAACAGACACACGACAGACAGACATCAGACACCAGAGAAAGAAAAGCAAACATCAACAAATAACGGCTTCAGAAGACTTACTTTCGACTCAACTTACTGCAAATACTCCGGCCCCTCGGAAAGAAAGGAGAGATGACGAATACGTCAGAAAAGGACCCCCTTCCCCCTCCCTTCAGCACATCAAGGCGGCTGCTGCTGCTCTAGGCTGCTGCTGCTGCTGTTGTTGTTGCTGCTGGTAGGAGTGGGCTACCTGTGCTGAAGAGATGAAGGTGAGTGCCTCGTCTGCATTCCATCTCTGTCCGGGGATTTGGCAGAGCATTTTTCCCACCGTATACTTGATGGGGTCCTCTGTCCTCCACTCCTCCCTGACCTCCACTCTGTTGAGGATGCCGCGACGGCGGGATCGCCAGACCACCCGATTCCTAGCTCGGTCAGGCTCAGGCCCTCTGTCGGGGAATCGAAAGACGTCGTTCCACAGAGTGACGGCAAGGGCTCACTCGTCGGCCCAGACAAGGGTTTTGTCGCGTGGGAGGAGGCAGCGACTGGCGGGTTTGTTTCTCAGCGCTCTGATCTCTGGGGGATCGTATTTGGGGGTACGGGCTTGACAGACGACTTCTGCGTGTGTCAACCTAAAGATCCGGTCGACGCGCATATCCATCAAGGACAACCCTCCCACAACAATGTCCCCCGTGGTTTGAAAGGGAGAGGGGGGGGGGGGCGTAGATGTTCATCACATCTCCGCAATCGCCAAAAACCAAGGAGAAAACATCCCTACTTCTCCTCAAGAGAAGGTTAGCTGCTTTGGCATCACAGTGACACTTCTCTCTTCCATGGGGGTCCCTTGCCCCTGAGGTGAAGTCTTTGAAGAGATGGAGACCCGATCTAGTGATCTGCTCCCTCTCGTCTGCTGCTGTCTTCTCTCCCCAAGGACGGACTGCCGGCAAAGAGCAGATGAAGTTCCATAAATCCCCACCCTCTGCATACTCTAGACCGATCAAAAAGGCGGTACCGTATGTCCCCTGTGCGTTGGGGTCGGGAGAGCTGTCGAAAAAATAATCGCCCCCGATGGTACCGTACCACTCCATCTTGATCATACACCCGCAGCCTCTGAATGCGGTGTAGGTGTTGATCTCCTTCTGCCACTCTGCCCTACTAGCTCCTAGACTCCTCTTCAAAACGCACACCTCCTATCATCACCTTGATGATAGACATGTGGCGTGTTGGGAGGAACTGAAACAGATAGGCGATACCGAAGGTGCCCTGGCCTAGCACACGCCGACATGCCCATTAATTATGGTTGAAGATCAGCGGAGGGTAGGGCATGACAGAGGCCACCACTGCTGCTGCTGTTGCTGCTGCGTTGCCCGTGTTTTGGAGATCGTCTGCACGGTTGTGTTTGTTGAGTCTCTGGGGTAGAGGGGGTGGGGGGGGTAGAGAGGGAGGAGGGGCGAAATTTGGGGGCACAGATCTAGGTCTCGGTCTGGGTACAACAACAAGTGTGGGTGGGGCTGCTCCATCTGCCTCTCCCTCTCCGTCTACCTCCCCTTCTGCTTCTCCCTCTCCTACTGCGTCAACAACTACCCACTCTGCGTCTCCTTCTCCCTCTCCCTGTCCCTCAATGTTCACAACCTCCCAGTCTGCGTCCTCGAGATCCGTCCATTCATCTTCTTCTGCCTCTGCATTCACAGCTGCAGGAGGCTGAGGAAGAGGGGCCGGAAGAGAAGCGACAGGAAGGAGCACAGTTCTATAAGTATAATACAATTATATTTTTCTTCTTGGCAATAATTTGAAAGGAAAAATCCTGTGTCACTATCGAAGTCAGATCGGTCAGTGCTTTTATGAGAGAACAATGCTTAAAACCTTCCAAACATTCTGACTGTCGATGTTTTAATGGATGGATGGATAAATAAGTCTTGAAAGGTGAAAAACTATTCTGAATGAGTGCTGTTGTTCTGGTTGAGGACGAAGGATGAGAAAAAAGAAAAAGAAATGAAGAGAAAACAGATAATTTCACTCTCTTTGATCAGAAGAAGGAAGGAAAGAGGAAATATGTTCTCTTCTTTTCTTTTCTTGCCTTTTCTTTCCACCTGCAGTCAGAGCATACATGCAAGTTGAAGGAAATGAAGACAAAGACAAACACTACCGAGGAACTCATCGCTCATTCTGATCAGACTCCATCCTCCTCCTTCTTCTTCTCCCTGCAGGCGCCGGAAGAACCCGAGGTTGCGGCCATCCTCATCACTTCATTCTCTTCAGTCTGCACAGAGACAAGGAGGGGGAAGAGGGAAAGGGAATGAGAAGAAATCAACAAGGCATGAAAGAAAAAGGGCCGACTGCCGACTGACAATCCGACCGACCAACTGAATGGCTAACAACTAATCTATGATACCTGCCCGCCCCACACTGATTGTCGATCGAGATCAATAGATGGACGGATGACCGTCGGACTGACCGCTTGACGACAGAAGAGCGCTTGTGAGTGTAAGTAGACGGACTGCATGTCGCCGGCCGGAGAGAAGGACGGAAGAAAGGAGAGAAACGCCACCACCGGAGGAACACCACAACAAACAATGACTCGCGAGAACGAAAGAACCAACGGAAGGACTACTGGAAGGAACGGAAGGGCCGAATGCCCACTGACATATCACTACACTTGATACAAAGGAAGGAAGGAAGCTAACGGAAGAGAACTGATAAGTGAAATCATCGAACAACACTTCCCCAAATGGGCCACGCAGAAGTCCCAAGATTAGAATACCCACAAAGCAAGCTTAGAAGGACGAGATGAGTATAAACCCCCACCCCACCCCCCAGCATTCTTTCCTTTTTGCTTTCTTTTCATTCTCTGCACGCGACTCTACAATCTCGGGAAGATAGATGGACAAACGAAGTGCTGAGAGGGGGGAACCAACGCCAAACAACAGCGAACAACAGAAATCCACAAAGACTGACTGCTTGGGGGTACCTGCAGGAAAGGACGCGAATGAGAAGAACGACGACGGAGGAACAAAACCAGAAGGAGGAATAGAGCGATCGAGGGTACTGCTTTCATATTCGGTATTGCATTCCTTCTGCCATGTGGAAAGGGATGTCGAAACAACATCTTTTGATCCTTCCTCAATCTAAGTTGCTGGGGGATGGGGCCCTTCAGAGCCGCGCTCAATCACGGTTGCGTGCACTGAGGGCGAATCGTCTTCCCGAAAGAAGAGCGACTCACATTTTAAAGGAGGAAAGGCTGTTTTCCATCGGAGCAAAGGGAAAGTGAGGGCGGAAGGCCCTCGAGGGAAACGGGGAGGGAGACTCTCCCGCGAGAGGGGTGGGACGAACCTTGTGGAGGTGATCACTCTTTCAAGTTTTAGAGCGCTGCCGGAAGAAAACGAATGGTTTTAAGGAGGCTCCAGAGGTTGTAGAGGGTCTTAAACAGAGTTTAACAACGAACAAAGAAGAAGGCGCTCTTCAAGCTCATTTCGTGATCCCAATGAAAGAGAAAGGAATCAGAGCAAATCCTTGTTCATCACCGAAAGAAGTGGGCAGACTGAGTCTGAGACTCCGAGTGTACCTCCCTGAACCTAAGATCCACTTGAATGGTGGGGCCGCATGTTTAGATAGGCTTGAACGCCCGCGCCGCAGGCGTGGGCAGTGTCTTGACCGGCTGTGCCACAGGCGCGGGCGGTGTCTTGAAAGGCAGTGCTGCAGGCATGGGCAGTGTCTTGACTGGCCGCGCCATAGGCACGGGCGGTGTCTTGAAAGGCAGCGCCGCATGTAAGTGTCTAAAAAATCGCAGCTGCGTGTCCACCCATCTACCGAAGTGCAAGTGTATCCAAACAACCCTGAAAAAAAAAAAAATCGAAGAGATTGACGGACTTTCAGACTTTTCGTTCAATTACCTTGCCTCTCAGAATACTACAGAGTACCCAACATGACCCAACAGAAGAAGGATTCACAGCATCAGAAGTATTGCCTACAAAGTGTTGGTGGTTAATCTTACTTTACCGGAGTCTAAGAGAAACTGAGACTTGCAGAAGACAATTTTTTTTTTTATATTCTTTGAATAAGATTTGCTAGGCCACAAATTTGGATAGATTTGATTGGCCACGCCACAGGTGCGGACGATCTTAATATTTTTTTTTCAAGTGGACATTAGGTTCAAGGAGGTATCCAAGTGTATGCAATACTTAGTGTATAATGATGTTGCTCACGCACTTTTTTGATCAGCTTGGGGGGCACTTTAAAGTGATTTTCTAGAGATCGTGCGAGCAAGCAGAGCTTGAACGAGCTATGAATAATTTTTTCATGCATGCATGCAATTAGAAAGTCCGAGGGGCTTGCGCTTGCAACGGATGGAAGTGTGTCAGGGACCTCAGCACATCTCGTAGGAAGGAATTTTTATTGCAGTTCTAGGTGCAGGGACCTCCCTGAACCTAACTACCACTTGAAAGTTGAAGCTGCATTTTTGGATAAGCTTAAAAGTCTGCGCCGCAGGCGCGGATCATTTACGATGTCTTGAAAGCCAAGGCCGCATATCTGGACGGTGTCTTGACCGTGTACGCCGCAAGCATGGACGGTTTCTTGAAAAACAATGCCGCAGATAGAGATCATCTTGATTATATTTTTTCAAGTGGTACTTAGGTTCAGGGAGGTTGGTGCAGGCATAGGGACCACGCGGGGTGCCTATGTAGAGCAACTAGAATTGATAGAAATACGAACCAAACCTATGCATACCGGACCAATATACGCCCGGAGAGGCGATAAGGATTAGCTATAATAGACGGACAGGACCTATGCCTAGGTAAGATGCATACGGTACCTCTTGAGGATTTGCGTATCCTAGTTGGGGACATGAATGGCAAGCTGGGGACTTGGGTGCCGGAAGGGCTGACTTGGGAAAGAATGCTATGTCCCACTGATGAAAGCAGAGAAGAGAACGAAGTTAATGCTTGCAAGCCCTCTCGATTGTCAGCCTGCAGCCATGGCAGTCAACCTGACGAGCAAGGGAATTGGCTGATTCGTCTTTGTGAACGCTCTAACTTAATTCCTCTCCACGGCCTGTCCTTGAAATGTGAGAGGCTAGGTGTTGATGTCTCCTTTCCGGGCCCATGCACCTTTTTTAAAGCAGGAGAAGAAACAACAGCGATTGATCACTTTTTTATAGATCCTTTTCTTTTGACAGCCTGGTCCTCTGCCACTTCAAACCTGGAAGCTGACTTTGCCCCTCAATATGTTGTTCTTTCTCTTTCTTTTTTTCTTGATTCATCTCCTCCCTCTTTGTCTTCTGATCCTCCGCATGCCCCCACGGGCGAAAAGAATTTCTCTTTTCTCCCTCCTCTCCTCACTGTTAATAAAACTTCCCCGGTGACTGATGATGAAATGATTCCTCTCGCCAGAGCGGTCCTGCCGTTTTCTGAGACGGTTTTTCCCGGCCTGTTCGACAGAGGGGTAAACAAACTGCGTGAAAGAGGTCAAGTTGTTCCCCTTATCCCACCTCCTCCTGACCCACCACCCCTTCCCCCACAACCACCTCCCCCTCAGAATGCTCCCCCCCCCAATTCTCTCAGCAAAGGTTCTTATCTTGACCAATTGGAACAGTTGGGTCTTTTCTGGGAAGAAAGGCTGGCAGACAGTAAAGTGGGTGCAGTAGTAGATGGGGGAAAGACATCCAAGAAGAGAAGACAGTCTGGGAGAAAGCAGAGCACCCGTCAGGCTTGGTGGGACCTTCAATGCCGCCTGATTCATTTGAAGGTGAAGGAGGCAGAGGAAAAGGCAAGACATGTTCCGAACCTTTTTCACCCTCTGCAAAAAGAATATGTCAAACTGAGAAGGGAAAGAGCTCGACTGTTTGCAGCAAAAAGGAGTAAGCTCGAGCAACAGACAGCAGAGAGGCTAGCTAGAGAAGCAGCAGTTGACCCCTCGAAAGTTTGGCAATGGAACAGGAAAATCAAAACACAGAGGGGAGGGGATAATAAACCTGCTGCATCTTCTTTCACTCAGTTTTCGGCAGGGGTCTTTGACGGTCCTGGTCTTCCGTCTGGACCTGTTGGTCTGGCCTAAGGCTTCCCCCCTCCTTCTCAGCCCACCTTCTCTATACACATGATTGAGGAAACACTAAAAGGAATTGACCCAAAGAAGGCACTGGCTTTAGATGGGGTTAGCCCCTGTCACCTCTCATTATGTTTTAGCTTTTCTCTTCTCTCCCGCTTGCTGCTCTTTGTCTTTTTTAATTTGTTTCACCTTTTTTCTTTTTGGCTTGAACGCTGGAATGTATTGCGCATTGCTCCCGTCCTCAAGGGCCCGCCGAGTCTCGACTGTAACGAATGGCGCCCGATCCACATTGTGGGGCTTCTGGGTAAGATTTTTGCTTTATTGATGGACTCAAAGATCAGGAAAGAAGTGAAAATTCACGAAAGGCAGCTCGGTTTCAGACAGGGAGTAGGGACAAGGGAGGCTTTCGCTGCTCTGTCTTCGTTAATTCTCAGCTCCAAAAAGAAGAAGAGCCCTCTGATTGCCGCGTTTGTTGATTTTAGCAAGGCGTTTGATACAGTTCCTCGGGTCAAAATGTTAGAGAGGCTCAGGGAGGAAGGAGTAAGCCAAGCCGATGTTTGGATGATTCATTCGATGTATAGTCAGGTGAAGGCTTGGGTGGATGGGGCAACAGAATGCTTTCCAGAAGGCGGAGGAGTAAAACAAGGCAATCTTCTCTCTCTTCTCCTCTTTCTTCTTTTTATCAACAATCTGCATAAGTCTGTCAGCTCCGATAATGAAAACAGGAATCAAAGCTCGGCTGGAGGTACTGATAGAGAAACTCCTGTCAGACTGTCTGACGTTTTAATCGAAAGCATCGGATACGCTGACGACCTTGTTCTGTTTGCTCACAGTGCTTCTAACTTGCAGAAACGCCTGTCTTGCCTCGAGGACTATTGTAAGGAGCACGGCCTGAAGGTGAATTTAAAGAAGACAAAAGTTATGCGTCTCTCCTCCCCCCACCCCGACCTAGTGCCCCGGACCCCTTTTCTTTATGAAGGCAGACCAGTGGAAGCGGTGAGTAAATATAAGTATTTAGGCAACTGGGTTTTTGAGAGCGGGGACCTTAGCAAGACAGTCGAAGCCCGCATTGAAGCGGTAGAGAAGGCTTTGGGGGTGGTGTTTGGTACTCTCTCTTCTCTGGGCTTTGTTTCTCCCTTTTCTAAAATTACTTTGTTCAAGGCCCTCTGGCTGCCAGTCGCGCTGTATAGACTGGAAACGATCCTGCTGAGAAAGACAGATGTTGCCTGCCTCGATGCATTACAGTTACGTTTTGTTTGATGTTGTTTTGGTCTCTCCTATCACTCCTTTGTTTCTCCTTCCCTTCTCTCTCTCTCTCGAGAGCCATTCAGTTCTCTACTTGGTAAGACTTAGTTGAGTGGGGGCTTTATCCAATGCATCAAATCGATCGACCGTGCTCTACCCCGGGCAGTATGGAATGAGTGCTTGGCTGGCTCATGTGAACCCTTCATTAAAACAGTAAAATGGCTGGCCGTTCCATTAGATTGCTCCCTTTTGTGGCCTCCATTGCCAAGCACAGTGGGGGACAAGTTTAAAGGGAAGGGCAAGGGCAAAAGGAAAAGGGCGGCAAGAAAGATCGTAGAGGGTGCCTGGCTGTCCGACTGGTTGAAAGAAGAAACTAGAAACGTTAGAGACAGAGACGGAATTTTTCCCCACCTTGCGAATCTCTCCCCTTTCCAATCAGAGAATCCGTCCAGACAGCGTTTGGCCATGCACCTTCTGAGTGAAAGGAAATGGCGTCCGAGAAGTGAAATGATAGAGTGCAGTGTTGAACCTCTGCCAAAGAGTCTGTTGCAGTCCTCCGCAGGCTTCCGTACGCTTTTCAGGGCTCTCACAGGGGGGGATATAGATAGAACCCAACCGGAACGGCTGTGCGATAAATGTTTGTCCCCCTCGCGTNGCTGAAAGAACTGTACGAAATTGCGAAGCAGAAAGCACCCATTGACATAAGAATACAGATCGCACAACGCGTTGCAGGTGCAACCGGGAGGGGCACTTCTGATAATGAGAAAAAAATGAAGGATATGGTGTTGCTGTTGTGCACAATTCTGCCTAGAAGCGGTTCCAAAGCTATAGCCGACTGTCTCAAGAAGGTCCATTCTGTCGATAAGGCAAGTTGAGGCGAATCGATCCGATTGGCATGCAGGCTTCCTCATCCCCCCCCCCCATGAATGTGTGCTCTGGGTTGTCCTCAAAGCCTTGCTAGTGGCTTGGGATTTGGCGTCGCTAAATCTAGGATTTAACCCTCAATCATCATCATCATCATCACGGGCCCGACAAAGGACCAGAGAGACACTAAAGAAAATGCATGCAAGTGCATGCATGCTTCCGGCATGCTTCCGGCCTGTGCATGATTCCACGACTCATCCACGACTCATTCCGTGATCGAAATGAAGTGGGAGAGATCGACGGAAAAAAAAGAGAGGTGACGACCCGAATCTCCCCTCTGGAAGTGTGCAGAGGAAAAGAAGAGAAGAAGAGAAGAGACGTCTCGGGAGGGTTGATAAGAAAAAAGGGAATTAAGATGCCTCGGCACTCTCCACGGCTTGAAGAGCATCAGAAGGAGGGGGAAAAGATTGCGACAAACCAGCAAAAATGCACTGAAGCACCAGAGAAAGAAAACAAGAGCGTGAAGGGACCCCATGAGCCCATGGATAGAGATACAGATAGGAAGTCAGGCAAGCAGACCAAAAGGAGACGGGAGAGAGATCCGTCTCCCGACACTTCGGATATCATCGACTGCAGTTCTGATTCCGATGAGGAGGACAACTGTAGGAAGGGGGAAGGGCAAGGCAGGTTGCGAGACTGGAATTCTTCCTCGTCTTCCTCCGCCTCTGGCTGTTCTCTCTCGTCTTCTTCCTCAGAGAGCAGCGAGGAGGAAGAGAAACCGTGAGTGAGTTTTGGCCGCGTGAATTCGTTCGTTGTCTCCCATGCGCGCGGTCTTCTTTCTTTGCTACGAAGCGGGAAAGCGAGTGGGATACAGCTCGGTCGAAATCAGCGTTAAGGGGTGTTTCTCTCTTCTTTCTGATTTCTCCTCTTGGACTCGTGAGGAGATTTGTTTGTCCCTCAGGGTGTATCTCCTTTGCTTCCCTTTGTGTTTTCTGACCGTCTCTTCGCTTCTCTTTTTCCTTCCCTTTTGCCTTCCGTCCTCTGCGACCCGTCTCTCTCTTTCTCTGTCCCCATATCTTGCTTCACCTCCTCTCGCTTCCCTCCCTCCCTCCCCCCCCCTCTCTGCAGAGTGATCAGCCAGCAGAGGGCTTCCGCTCTCTCCTCCCACACCCCCGCAGCCGAGAGGGGGGGTCTCCACGCGCGTCTCCGCTCCTCCCTCCTGGCCCAGAGGACCCGCCAGCTGCCCCGCAAACACGCCGAGGAGAAGGCCAGGCTCGGACGGAGCTACGAGGAGGACAAGTTCGCGGGCTGGCTGGAGAGTCTGGAGCTGGGGGCCTCCCTCTGCCTCCACGGGTACGGGTCGAAGAGGAAAGTCCTCGAGAGGTTCGGCCAATTCTGCAGAGACAGGTCAGGTGGGGGGAAGAGAGGGGAAGGGCTGTACTGAATTGACGACATGGGTGAAGAATCTTCAACCACACATACACACGCGCGCGCGGATGTGGATACGTAAAGATGAATTTGTATACGTACATGTACATCTATCATTCCTGTGGCTGGGCATTGCGGGATGTTTCGTTCTCTCTCTCTGTATGCATACATACAGGCACATGATGACGTCTGTATGCTCTGCTGTGCTCCTCCACTGCGCCATGCATCGAAGGGCTCACTCAAGAGGGCAGGCAGGCACCGCTCCCATTTTATGTGCACGCTTCGTTGTTTTTCTGTATGCTCGATTGTGGAAGCCTGGCGATCTATCTCTTTATCTGTACGCACATACGCATGTTTGTTTGTGTGCCTGCCTGGGACCGCAGGAAAGAGGGGACCGTTTTGTGGGTGCTTGATGGCGCCGACTGCCTTCTGAATGTCGAGGCGGAGGCCCTCCGTGAAAGCGAAAAACTGGAGCGGTTGCTGAGGGACAGAGAGAGAGAAAGAGAAAGAGAGAAAGGGAAAAGGGGAGAGATGAGGGGAGCGTGGAAGGTGGGTGCGTCCGGCTGTGCTCTCGTCTCTTTGTTTGTGTCGTGTCTTCCTTTCTGTTTCCATTCGCGCCCTTTTTTCCGGTACTGTCTGTCTTGTTTTTTGTGTGTCTGCCCGCCTTCCTGTTTGCCTTGTAGCTGTTGTTTTCTCCCCTTAGCCTCCCTTTCTCGGCTTCTTTTGTCGCTTTTCTTTCTTTTTTTGAGAAAGACTGACTGACGTGGAGAAAGAAAGGCATAGCCTGTCTGGCGGGCTGCCTCTTTTTCTTTCTCTCAGGACCCAAAGAAAGAAAGAAAGAAAGAAAATGCATTTCAGTTGATGAGAGAGAAGAAGGACAACTGAAAAGTAAGGCGGAGTGCCAGTCTCCTTTGAAAGAAAGAAAAGAAAGAGAGGAGGAGAAAGAACCCTCGGGCTTGCCTGTCTTTTTGGTTCCCTCTCCTTCCTTCCTTCTTTCCTTCTTCCCCTTCTATGTTTGTGTATTTTCGACCTCCTGCACAGAGACTGATTCGACGGTTGAGGTCTGAGAGCTTCCTTCAATCGAGGGGAATCGAGCAGTTGACAGTGATGGTCCACTCGGCAGACGGGCCCGGGACGCGGTCTTTCTGCAAGTCAGCAGTTTCTCTCCTAGCCCTCTTCACTTCTTTCTTTCTTTCTTTGTTTGTTTGTTTGTTTGTTTTCTCCTTTTCCTCTGCGCGTGCTTACAAGGAGATGAAATGAATTCATTCTCAAGTCAAAGGAATGCCCTTCCTGCCTGAATGGATGGACGGATGGACGGATGGATGGATGTGTGTGTGCAGGGAGCTGAGCGAGCTGGCGTCCATTCCCCGTGTGGCCCTCGTCTTCTCTGTCGACAACGTCCGGTTTCCCCTCCTCTGGATTGTCAGTCAGTCAGTCAGTCAGTCAGTCAGCCAGCCAGTCAGTCAGTCAGTCAGTCAGTCAGTCATTTAAACAATCAATCAATCAATCAATCAATCAAATTTATCTGTGAAGCTCTTTCTCTGACAGTCAGTCAGTCAGTCAGTCCACCAAATTGATCTGTGAAGCTGGATCTTTCTCTGGCACGCTGTCTGCTTCTTCCCTCATTCTTCTTCTTCTTCTTCTTCTTCTTCTTCTTCTTCCTTCTTCTTCTTCTTCCTTCTTCTTCTTCTTCTTCCTTCTTCTTC
>JAHBMJ010001363.1:0-19148 GCA_018398765.1 Chromera velia
ATTTTGCAGAGATGAGAGACACAGAACTGATAACAGGAGATCAAAGGGAGAGAAGCTACCTAAGAACGGAGCAAAGGCAACACGCTTGGTCTGTTGGGGGGCAGATCATTCCACGTCCATGTGTTCGCCTGCGTCAACGCTCCAGACGTTCGAAGGAAGCAACTTAAACGGAGATCAAATGTAGTCAAGAAAACACCTCAAATCAAAGCAAAATGGCAAAAGAGAACGGAAGAGACAAGAAGGTACATGTGCATGAATGATCGTGAATGGGAATGATGAATGAATGTGTAAGAGTGGGTTCGCTCCGCGAAAAAAGAAAAAGGATGCGATTGATGAGGTATTAAGGGTCAAAGAGGAGGTATTAAGGGTCAGAGAGAAGAGGCGCAGCGCGCGCAGCATCATACCAGTCTAAATCGATCCGCGCATGCCATCGAGCGCCGTCGAGCGAATTGTACATGTCAGTAATACATGCATGAAGCGTTGCATGCGGGAAATTGCAATATACACGTGAACATGCATACAGAAAGTGCAGAACTGAAAGAGACTGAATGCGAGTGGACAGAAAAGCAAAGAGCATGTCATGTACGGGACATACAGACAAGTGTATTACATGAAATACAACAGATACAGACAGAGCAGACGTGCACGTGAGCGATCGATCGACCAAAAATTAGAAATACAGATAGAGAGTGTGTATCGAGGTCCGGACTAGAGAGATCTGTGAACTCGAGACCATTCCCGGAAGACCAGACTTACAAGTATATGTACAAGCGTGGATCTCTAAGCTTAGGTGAGCTAGGGATTCATCAGAAGTTTCACACATGCGGACTGAGTACAACACCGGGCAGGCTCCGAAGTGGATGAGAGGGGGATTGAACAAGAATGTTGCTCCTCATGCGAAGTACAAAGCAGGTGACACAATATTGCTAATTCACATGATCGGGTGCACTGATAAGTATTCGAAAACAGAGTTTCAATCCGATTTTGTGTGGCAAAAGGTTGGAACAAATGCAAACCCAGATGTTTGGGTGCCACCCGCGGTAGCTGGGAGCGGTGAGGGCCATGGGGGGGAGCAGGGGGGGGGGCAACAGGCCGGGCCGGGAGCAGCAGGTCAAAGAGGCGGCGGTGCACAGAGAGGGAGGGGGGGAGCGGGGGCCGCGGGGCAACCGGTAAGCAGATGAAAAAAAGAAAGAAACGTTGTGATGGTCTTATGTTGACTAAATTATCATGATTGATACGATTATATAAATTTAATTATAGCATTTTCCAATTTTTTCAGGCTTTTTTGATTACTAATTTTCGATTATAAACAGTAAATAACTTGAAACTAGCACCTAATATGAACGTAAATATTGATTTAAACTATTTAAAAACACTACTAAGGCATAGATTCTATAATAAAACGTTCTAAAAATGCATTAAAGTCTAATTTAAAAACATAAAATAACATGAAAAAATGAGGTTTCTATTAATTAAAAGTGAACCTGTTTTTGAACCTGTTTTTGAACCTGATTCAGGTTCATTACTTCGAAGTGAACCTTGAACCTTTTCCTAGCACTAGTAAAAATTATGGGAAAACGGCGTACCGCCACGGTGTGGCAGCTAGCGCAAGAAGAAAAATTGCATACGTACATGCTACACATGAACTTGACTAGGAATTTGCTTGTCACGCAGAGCCTGCGCAGAAAGCGAGGTAAAGTTGCTTCGCCATACCCACGCTTTCTCCGTCACTTTCTCCGAAACTTCCCCTCTCTCTGCTGTCTGCATCTTCAGCTTCATTCATGCACATGTGCCACTCTGTACTTCTGCATGTATCACAATGAATCATCGTGACGGGCTCAGAGACAGACCATTTGTCTGCTCCTTCCCCTAAGAAAATTGTTGTTGGTTTGCTTGCGATCTTTCTCTTCCTCAACCATCAAGGAGCCCTCTGATGAAGGCAGTCAGTCCCTGGCAATTGCAAAAGAGACAGGGGAAGTAGAGAAGGGACGGGAAATTTAAATTCGACGTTGAAGACTCAGCGTGCCTGTCAGGCAGCTGGTCACTTCAGTCAGGCCATGCGAGCAGCACCTTATGTTCAGCCAGCAGGCAGGCAGGTAGGCAGACAGCGTTGAGGCGCAGCGGCGCAGGAACGAATGATGGACACATCAGTCAAATGACTGACAGAAAAATGCACACGAACATGCAGCTACACATTTGTCGAAACAGAGTGGCGGGAGGCTGAACGCTTGTTCTCTTCCCGCAAAGAAACCAAATTCTCCCCAAATGAATTCTTTATGTGTACATCATCTACTTCAGAGATCTATTTCAAATTTTTCGCCCTCCTGGCCACCTTAGCTTCTTCACTTCTCATTTCTTGATCTCAGAACTCAACCTTGAAGAAGCGGTGTGAAAATATTCTTCCGCCCCCCTTCCCCACCTCCTCCTGTCCCCCCCCCCTCCCCTGCCTCTCTTTCCCCCTCCTCAGACTTCTTAGAAGCTCCAAAAGTTGCAGCAGCAATTGCCTCTTTTGTGATGGACCCGTAGTCAACCTCCTCCTCAATCACTCTGTCCAGGGCGGAGGAGCCAGGCGACTCCCCCTCAGCCTGAGATGCCACTGCAAGACTTCCTCCTTCTGTCTCCCCATCCCCAACTCTCGCGGTGGCAATGTTCATAGATGGGGGCTGCAGAGCCAGACGCTCGGGGCTCAGAGCCTCCTCTGGCTCTGTAATGGTCTCTGGTGGGCTGGAGGCAGGTAATGCCACTTCCTGTGTGGACAAGTTCTCCTTGTGGGGACTTGCCAAGGCTGCCCTCATCCCCTCAGACCCATGTGTTGTCGCCTCGTTTCCTTCTGCAATGCTCGGAAGTACAGGACCTGCAGGCCTGTTTCTCTCTCCAGGCCTCGTGGCGGTGTTTGCAGTGGCATCGGATCCTACAACGCTGTGTGGGCCCGACGCTCTGATACCCAACCACGAAGCAGTGTGACCAGACTGATAAGAGAAGACAGACCCATTGTCTCCCCCATTGCTTCTTCTGGCCCCCAGACCCGTAACATACTGTTGCAACTGTGCAAAACTTGATGGGCCTGAGAATACTGTTGAAGAACCTCCTGGTGTCAGACCATCTGCACCGTCATTTGCCTTGGTGGCATTCGGGCCTTTGTCTCTTGAGGGCCTCTTCTTTGCAGCGTCAGCAGCTTTGTTGTTGTCCGAAATTCTTCTGACAGCCCTGAAAATGAAAAACCCTCCAACAAGCATTGCAAGCACAATGACTGCGACAATGACAATGATCTTCAAATTTGTTTCTGAGAGACCGCCTTCCTCCTCCTCCTTCGGTGTCAGGGGGAAAGGGTCATCTGGAGTCGGGTCTGTTGTTTGGGGAGGGTCTTTCCCTTGGGGCGGGAGTGCTGGTGTGGGGTTGGCCGTGCGTGGAGATTCTTGGGTTTCCTCCTCTTCATCTGATGGTTCACTGTTGGTTGCACTCGCTTGGACCGGTGTGGCGGTCTGCTCTTGTGCCTGTGCAGAGACGGTGCTGTTAGAAGTGCCATTCGTGCCGCTGCTGTCAATCGGAAAGTCGTTGAGGGTGACGACAACGGGAAACGAGAGGTCGACGTCGGGGTACACAGTCTTGAGGGCAGAGCGGGGGTCGAGAAGGGCACGGAAGAATCTTCTGAGCACGACCTCGTCACTGCTCTCTCTGACTGCGGGAACAAATCCGACAATCACACTTCCTGCCTTCACACCGCAGACTGTGATTTCGGGAGGGGTTAATTCAAGATCTGCGGAGATGACTCTTCTGAAGACACCCACATCGAATGAGGACAACTTCTCAGACGGCAGACGAACGCCGAAGAGACCTGCTGATGGGCACTTTTCACGTTCCACCGTGTTCAAGTTTTCATAATAAATTACAGTTTCAGAAGACGAAGGTGGACTAGCTGCAGTGCTGTTGGAAGAAGACCCATTGGAGCCTTCTAGAGGCTCTGTCTGATTTGTGAATGCCTCCTCCTCCTTCTCTTTGGCCTCGAAATATTCCTGATAATACTGCGACAACTTCTCGGCGTTTGTCATCTGCAACCCCCCCCTAGTACCTCCAGAGCCCCCCGCGCTCTCTTCCTGGACTCCCCCCCCTGCCGTGTTGACTGCAAGGGGACAGTCCGCATTGGCCAGACAGCTCAGCTCTGACGTGCGAGCGAGGCAGTCCGTCTGCATGGAGGTCCTTTTTCGTGACGCTGCCGGAGAGGGTGCCACGCGGGAAGACAGCTCCGCGTACATTTGCCCTTCTGCAAACAGACAGACAGACAGACAGACAGGCAGGCAGACAGACTATATGTTTCTTCTTCTTCTCCCTCCTTTTCTTCATGAACACAACAGACAAAAAGAAAGGAAGAACAAAGACAAAAGAACAGCACCAACAATCAAACAGCGTGGGCAGGGGGCCCGAAAGGTGAGAGTTAAGCGCCCCTTGCCTCTCCACCTCCCAGACAGACAGACAGACAGACAGACAGACAGACAGACAGACAATTTGTTTCTTCTTCTCCGTTCTTTTCTCCAGACAGAGAGACAGAGCAGAACGCCAAAGTCATTCCATTGATGCTTTCAAATTTGCAGCTCTTTTCCTATTGAAAAGTCACAGGATGCAACCTCAGAAGATATCCTGTCTGTCTGTATGTCTCCTTGTCTGGATGATGGCTAATGAACCTAGAGACGGATGGATTCTTCTTCATTACCGACTACTCCCTGGGCGACCCACCTGAGTAGCGACATCCCGATGGACGAGCCATCTGCACACCTCCGCAAAGTTTGGGAATTCTGAAGGACGAAAAAGAAACTGCGCACACGCCACCCCCACCCCCCCTCTCACTGCAGACTCCCCCTCCCGCCCCTTCTCCACACGTGTCCCCTTCCCTCAACGAGACCTCCATCACTGCAGAGGGCACAGGACAGTCCCTAGGGAAGAAGCTCGGGTCTGAAGGGTCAAACTCGACGCTACATCTGGGCCCCGTGGAGGTTTTGTACAAAGCGCATCCCTCAACCTGCAAAAACAGTAAGTACCACATGGAGATCGTGCAGAAGTGTGTGCAAACATTCTGAGATAAGTCAGATACGAAGAAAAGAAAAAAATTGGGTGTGCAGACACAGACATGGACAGACTGATAGTCTTCATCGTTTTCCACTACCCCTCTCCCCAAGCAACACAGTCACAAGCAAAACGAAGACCTGTGAGCCTAACTAGGCACCAGAGGAGAAAAAGTAACAGACGGAAAGAAGGAGGGGAGAATGGAAGAGAGAAGGGGGGGGGGGAAAAGGGCGTCCGGGGTCAGGAGAGAAATATAACGAAAGCAAGCAAGCAAGAAAGAAAAGAAAAAAAGGAAAGAAAAAAAAAGAAATGATAAAACAGCCCTTGTACCCAGGAAAGTCGAGAACCCTTTTGACAAAAAATAGCACAGTGCATCTACTCGAATGACTGACTGACCAGATGACACGTTCCGCTTGTTGCAGCAGCATCGCACCTCACCCAATTGCTCTCGAGGTCCCCCCCAGTTCCCTCTTGCTGAAGCAGCCGCCCCCCCCCTTGTTGCAATGCTGTTCCCGAAGGTGCATTTCCCTCTGCAATGGAATCAACCCCCGTGCCAATCAACCGTGCCACCTCCTCCAGTCCAAACACGGAACCAGACTGCGACACTGCCACTCTCGTCATGTCCACGAAACAACTATCCTCGATTTCATCCCCCGCGCCTGTCGACGACTGTCCCTCCAGTGAGGAGGAGGAAGACGAAGAGGAAGAAGGCACAGAAGCGCCTCGAAGAGGAAGTCCGAAATTTTGGAGCCTCCGGGTCCCCTCATCCCCCCCCTCTCCTTCCCCCTCCCCTCCCTCTTCAACAGCCCCCCCACCCCCCAAAAGAGACCCCATGCTTGTACCCCTCAACCCAGCAACAGAAGAACGAGGAGCCCCGTTCGAGGCCCCACTAAGAGAGTCTGCAGATCCTCCTGTGGAAGGAGTCGGAGCCAGCAGATTCGGGAGCTGACCAACCAGCTGGTCGACTCCCAACCCCACGGGAAGCATTGAGAAAAGGGAACTCCCGTCTCCTCCACTTGATCCTTCACCAGTAGGGGTTGAAGGAATCTGAGTGTCAATGTTCCCATCTCCAGACGGCGTCTGTTGAGGTGCACTTGAGGGTGGAGGGGTGGGTGTTGTGGGTGTTGACGGTTGGGTGAAGGACGAGAGCAACGATCCCAGATCAAGGGTCAAGGGATCGGTTGTTTGGGGGGGAGTTGAAGAGTCGTCTGAGGGAAGTGACAGGGGTGCTCCGGTGGCAGGGTTAGACACTGAGGGGGGTGGGGCTGCACGTGCAACAGCCTTTGCCGGATCCTGTCCCCACATGCAGTTATGACTTTGTGTCTTTCCGTTGCAGCTTTCCTCTGTCGTTTGGGCCTGGCACACCTGGCTGTCCGAAGCCAGGTTGGCAACTGCCACCTGTGCTTGTGCTGCCGCGATTGTGTCGACTTCTCTGAGGAACATTTCTGTGATGTCATCTCGGGGAAAGCACGAAGGGGCACAGTCGTCTGACATAGAGCCCCAGGAACACACAGGGTTTTCTGCAGGAGTGAGTGGAGCAGAAAGAACAAGAAGAGGAGAGAAATATGTGGACATGAAAGTCGATCAGGGAGGTGGAGGAACAGGAAGCGGGTCTGAACATCTTTAGGTCACATCCAGACTTACTTGTGCATTCCCGTTCGATGGAAACTCGGGAGCAGACCTCTACTGCGGACCAATACTGCAAACAGGGAGCAACGGTGGGCAGAAGATGAAGATATGCGGGTCATTTATATAATGCGATCTAGAAGGGTACGAAGCGCGCCCCCCACATTCCTGGCGCTGCAGACGGCAATTGTTACTTATGCAGCCTTTGTTTGACCTACCTGTCCCGTCGCACCACACTCGACGATCTCCAGTTCCCCGAAATAGTTTGAAAGAGAGGCGCTCCCCGACAACACGCACGAACTTGATGAACTGTCCCAGTCGCACTGTGAGGAGCATTCGACTGCTGTTTGGAAGTCCTGGCATCTGACCGAAAGAAAATTAGCGAAGAGAAGGAGCCCCAGCAAGAAGGGGGCTCGAGGTGACAACATTTTGATAAATTGCTAGAAAATATGAGGCGAATACAATGATAAGGTACACGTGTTGCTGGGCCGGCCACTGTTGTTTCCCCTGCTTTGCCAAGGAACTGCCGCAAGCTAGGTCCAGCCAGGAAAGCAAGTCATTGCACTGGTGTCTGATAACGGCAAATATCGTGAAGGTATGGACTGTCTTCTTGGCGATCTGATAGCAGCAGAAATTCAATCATTCAGTCAGCAATCTGACAATGCATGACAGGTCCGAGGCAGTCTGACATATAAGCAAAAATCGGCTAATCGGCTTTCCATCCGGCCACAAGGTCGGATCTGAGTTCGCACGGAGTTGCCATGCTTGCAGCAATTGTTTAAGTGCCCCAACTACGTCGCGGGCGTTATACTATACCATTACTATACCATGCAGTTTTTAATTCGCGACTCTGACAAGGAGAACCATGGAGAACCGGGTCGAAGCCAGCAGGCGGTTTCTCAGCAAAAAAGCGACTGCATCCCTCCATCTCGCTCAGTTGGAAGAAGAGGCTTCGGTCGAAAGGGGATTCTTGACCGCCCAGAGGAAGAATTCAAGATCAAGCTGGGACAAGAAAAGACGAGAGACGAACAGAAGGTGTCCACCAAAACAAGAGGCAAAAAAAACGACGAACAAAGAAAGTAGACATCGTTGACACTGAATTCTACTCCAGTTCTTTTGATATGCGTGCAAGAAAGCTTTCTGCGCTTGTGATCGCTTCTGTCTGTTTTGCCAGTACTCTCGCATTCCAGCTTCCAGGCTTGAAGAGAGGACGAGACTTCATGGTACTTGCACAAGTCAGTGAGCCCCTCAGGTACAAGGAAGAGCTTCTTTTCAGTTGGCGTGTGGAGAAACGAAGACAATCAGTCTATCTGTGTGTTCCTGGACGACTTCTCCTCTTCTCTTGACTTGTGTGCGTGATTTATTTTCTATTGAATGCAGCACCCTACCAATGTCGAGGTCCTTGTGCCTGACTACCTGACTCGCATTCCCATCATTTTGGGATCTTCATCCGCGACCCGGAAGATGATCATAGCTGAGATGGGTTTGAGGTACAGGACTGAGATTGCAGACCTGGACGAGAGGGCCATCGGGGACAGAGAGAACCAGAGTCCGGAGGAAATCGTCACCCTCCTCGGGAAGGCCAAAGCTGATGTCATCATGTCACAACTGAAACCCGAAGAAGAGGCAGAGGGGACGCTTCTCATCACAGGTTTGTGCAAAAAGGAGGCTCACTGTGCTGTTCTCGGCTGATTTATTCATACAACCTTGTGCACACGGTGGGAGGGATGATTTTGCAGGTTTTTCTGATTCCCCATTTCCTCTCATCTCTCCCTTGCAGTTTTTGTGCGGCTTTCGGGTCTGTTCTTTTCAGTCATTTCTTCTCTTGACTCCCCTCAATCACTTTGGCCTTTTGATCGCAAATTCTTTGATCTCTTCTGTTTTTGTGTTGAACAAAGACAAGGTCTTGAGTGGACCAAGTCCTCAACCGACGGGGAAAGTATCTTATTTTTTCTCAAGCCCTTGACTTCAGTCATCGCAAGCCCGACTTGTTCATGACTCAAACGAATGAATGCCTGACGAGGCGATGCAGGGGACCAGGTGGTCGTGTGTGAGGGGAAGATTCTGGAGAAACCCGGAAGCGCTGAGGAGGCGCGGTCGTTCCTTCAGAAGTACAGTGCTGGGATTCCGTGTGGGACTGTTGGAAGCATTGTGGTCACGGAGGTGGCGTCAGGCAGACAGGTCAGAGAAGGGAACTGAGTGGGAGGCGCGGGGGGGGGGCGAGTGGGTGACTGAGAAAGAAACAGATCCGGGCACCTCTGATACGTGTGGTATCGCTTTTTTTGGCGTTCGTGCTTCAACGCTTTCTCTCACTCTAAAGTTGAACATATGCGTGCGAGCAGGTGTCTGGCATCCAACGCACTCAAACGGTGTTCGGGGGCATCCCTTCTGATGTCATTGAGCGGATCGTGGAGGAAGGAGAGGTGTTCCATACTGCAGGTGGGTCGGTGGGTGTGGAGTCTAGGCACCCCATTTTTCTTTTCTTTGTCGTCTCCGTTTCCTTCTCTGGCTGCATCCTTTTGGTCTGGGTCTTTCTCTTTGTCTGTCCACAAGTCTTCTTCGGCCCCTCCCCTCTACCCTTCTTGCGATTGAGGCGATGAAGCAGTCCTCTCTTCAAGCGCGTTCGTCGTCATCGATTTGAATTTTCCCTCCCGAATGTCGCAAGGAAGGGTCGATCAAATGAAACCACGGACATCAGTCAGGCATGATACTTACGCACGCATGCGTGGTGTAAAATTATTTGTGCAGGGGGCCTGATGATTGAGCACCCGCTTCTCCAGCCGTACATCCGGAAGATCGACGGCACAATCGATGCGGTAATGGGCGTCTCCAAGATGCTCGTCAGGGATCTGATGCTGCAGGTGTGTGGAGTGGCTGGCTGTGTGTGTTTCGGTTGAAAGGAGAAACGTAAACGAGACACTCTCGCGAGATCTAGAGACAGTATGGGAGAAAGACGAAAGCGGACAGCGGAAGATGGCAAACAGTTTGCACGGCAGAGAAAGTCCGCCCCCTCTTTGCCGGTCCACTCCTTTCTTTTCTGTTGCTTTGTGTATGTGTGTGTGCAGATATGGGAGGAGGACTCCTCGAGCAGTGAAGACATCGCGGCTGCGGGAGGAGGGGACGCCCCCTTTGTCTTTCCAGGGAGGAGCGCTTGGCGTTGGCCTCTGCTGTCTTCTCGTGTTCCTGAGGAATCGGGCTCGGCAATTGTCTGATCGGGCGAGCATTTGGAGGGGAAGGGGAGCATTCCACCACAAGGTTTAAATGAAGGCATCAACTTTTCCTTGTGTGGCCTCTTCACAGCTTCCATGAATACCAACACAAAGAAAGACAAAACCTTCTCGGCACCATAAAAGAAGGGAACGATTTTGACCAACGCTTTAAACATGTGCACGGGGAGCAATCATGTTTAGAGTCAGCAGGGGTGGAAGGAATTAAATCAAAAATTTGCTTCAAAAATGAACGAAGGACATGACACTAACGACAAAAAATCTGCATTGATTTCGTCGACAGCTTTCAGAAGGTCTCGTCGTCGATCTGCTCGGAGGGACTAAGAAAGACAGTTATTTATCGACCTATTTAAGTGGCACTGAGATGCGCTCTTTTTTTTCTGTCAAAATCCAATCAAATAAAGGGTGGCTGACCGAATCACGAGATGCCACCAAACAAAAGAAGAAAAGAAAGAACAAAGGCCTGCATCAGACGAGAAGAGAGGGGTTGGCGGGTTCACCTCATTGCCACCTTTGCCCTGTTTTGTTTTGCTTGTGTTTGAAGAGGCAGGAGGAGGAGACACCGGGGTGGGGGAACAGGGAATGGTTGAACGAAATTCCACAAAGGAGTAAGTTTTGTTCTGATTTTGTCGAGCTGCCAAACGAATTCATGTGAGAACCAAAATGACAAACGGCTGAGGGAAGGGAGGGGAGAGAGACTGTAAAGCAGAGAAACGTGGATGGATTGTAAAGTCCATGTGTGACGTGAAGTCCATGAGTTGTGGACCAATTGAGAAAGAAATCCAATGGTCCATCTATCTGGCAATTCTCCTTGCTCACTTTCTTCTTCGTTCATCATTCGGCAAACCTCCCGTCTGATTTCTTCGCCGTGCTTTGCATGCATGGCAGGAAGAAGGTTTGCTCCTTCCGTCTGTCTTGTGCTTTTGCGTGATACAAGCTGTTGTTTTCTGGTTTGTCTCCTTTCCTTCCTCACAGCAACCTTTTCTTGACCCGTCGCTTTTTTCTTTTGCTTTTTCCTTTGTTCTCATCTGCCTGATCGATCTGGTGCCCCAATCTTCTGTAGAAGGGAAGAAACGGAGAGCAGGGGGGAGTCTGTTTAATCGAGAGAGGCAAAGGATGGGCATCGGGGTGGTCCTCCGGTGGTCTCTCTTTCTTTCTTGCTTGATTCCTTTTTTCGTCTGCGATTGCGCTTCTGCAAAATTTTGTATGCATACGTCGCGCTGTCCGTTTTCTTCCTTGTATGCATCTGTGCATGCCTGCGCGTTGATGAGTGTACGTCCATGTGTTTCCATGTATGTTGATGAGAATTGATCTTCTGCTTCCCCTGTGTCTCTCCTCTCTCGACGAACAAACCGTTCATTCACCTGGGGAGAGGCAACCGTTCATTCACCCACGGTCATCAGATGACTTTGGAGGGGTATTCGTGGAAGGAGAGGGGGGGTCGAACGAATTGACTGACAACCGTCGCTGGACAGGAGATCTGCATGTCTCCATCCTCTTCTCCCTCTCCCTCTTTCTTTCCATTTGTGTCTCTCCTTCCGAGAAGCTCCTTGTTGGACTTCTTTTTTGGTTCTCTCTCTCTCTCTGTCTCTCTCTCTCCTCTCTGTGAGTGTATGTGTGCGTGCGTGCGTGCGTGCGTGTGTGTGTGTGTGTGTGTGTGTGTGTGCGTGAGTGCGTGCGTGAGTGCGTGCGTGAGTGCGTGCGTGAGTGCGTGCGTCTGTGTCTGTGCGCGTGCGAGTTTTCTCCTTCTTTTTGGAGAGGAAGACTCCTACCGATCGATGGTGAACGAGTAAGTTTCCCGACATTTTTTTTTAACAGAACCGTTTTAACTCACCATGCTAACGAGGTGCCAAGGTTGGCTGGCGTTTTGCTTTTGCACCTCAAGACGGCTCTTTTTCTTCCTTCGTTCCTTCCTTCCTTCCTTCCTGCTTTTCCTTTCACGGCGTGTGTGCCGATCAATCGCATCCCTTTGTGTTGGTGACTTGTGTAGCTGTGACTGCTGCGCTCGTTTTTTTTTTGTTTTTACCGTTCTTTTGTTCTCAGGAACTTGTGGCGTGCGCTCTTTTTGGGCGCATCCAAAGATTAGAGACGAAGAGATGCGTTGGAATCGACTGATTGTTTTGTGCCTGCGACACGGTCATGCAAGCGCTCAGGAGGTTGCTGAGTGCGTGCTCGTGTTTCTTCTTCTCTCGCTCACTCTTTCCTCTCTCTCTCTCTCTCTCTCTCTCTCTCTCCGGCTGTCTTTTGTTCTCTTCTTTTCTCCTTTGTTTCTTCCTCTCTGCATGTCTCGTTTTGGGACTCGTTTGTTTTGTTATTCTGTCGGTTTTCAATTCTTTCTTTTGAAAGTTTCACACCGTGATGCAGTCTCTTTTTTATCGGGGACTGGTAGCAAGAAATTGACCGTCCATGCAGAAAGATGGAAAGATGGAATGGCCGACAGCTTCCCTCTTTCCTGACTCCGTCTCTTCCTTCACTCATGCATGCAAAATGATGCAGAGTCGAAAGGGAGAGGAGGGGACGTGCCGATTCAAGAGGGGACCTTTCGGCTTGGTCGTCCCTCTGTTAAAATTGTCAAGAATGAAATTCGTTTTTACAAAGGAAAAGAAGAGTTGTAAGGCTGATGGGATGTAAATACATACAGAGCCATGCATTGCGGCGGCACTTTCTGTTGCTGTCGGTGCATGCGCTTGGATTTTGAGAAGGAAGAAAGTTTGATTTGCTGCACGGCATGCAAACGGTTGAAAGGAAGGACGTTCAAGTCGTTTCCTCACTGCAGGAAACAGAGAGAGGACAGCGCTGCATGACCCAAGTGGGTTGGACGTTTTTCGTGTTCGTGACTTGGTTGACTTCATGTCGTGTAAAGCGAGCTGCCAGCATGTGGGTCTTTACGTCGTGCATGTCATGTTGTAGTACTTTGATGTGCGTGTGCATTCATGCATGTGGAGCAGATCAATGCGGATGCGCCCGCATTGGTTCTTCTGTCGCTCTCCCGTCGACAAGCCTACGCTTAACTCAAGCGCAGACTCGACTCTGATCGGGCGCGGAATCAACGTGCCGTGTACTTCCCTTTCTGCCTGGCAGATGTTCGTGTGCGTCTGTGTGTGTGTGTGTGTGTGGAAAGGGGAAGAAACATATCAAAGCCATAAATATTTACTTTTTCAGTCTCAAAGTTGAGGTCAGTTTAGGTCAGTTATAGAAATTGTGTATGCGCCAGAGTTACATCGGAGACTAAGACAACCTATGAAACTTAATAAAGAAATGTTAGAGCCTCGGTTAGATTTAGTGTTAGTGATTGATTGATTGATTGATATGTTCCGCCCTAGGGCCTTCCCGCTATGTCTATCTGTCGCCAGAGCTAAGTGATTTATTGGTGCCTTAGGTCGCCGGTTAAAAAAAAGTCTGACCCTCCAGGCATGGCCTCATTACCGCCTCAAGCCTGCCAGGTTTAAAACCAATTTTTGAGTATGTTATCGGGATCGATTAGTTAGCATAATTTTTCTCTAGATTTTTCTATAAGAAAAAAAAAAATAATAAAGTTATTAAACGTTTTATCTCAAATCTGCACGTTAGACATTCGACATTCGGGTGGGAGGCCAATCCTCTAAAAATTAATCCTAATCTTTATGATTTTATATATAATATTATTTATGGTCGATCGGGGTACGCCTCTGCATGGTTTATGGTTGGGGTTAGGTATTAGGTGAGCGGGGTGCGCCTCTGTGCTGGGGACACCAAATTTAACATGGCTGGCCTGCTATCTGCGTATATATTAATCTGTACGTGTATTGTAATCCCGTCTAGAATAAAAATGTAAGAAATGCCAAGCTAAATGGGGGCCTGGTAGATGCAAAATCAGTTGAAGTACAGGCTATCTGGCACTATCTGAAGTTAAAGTACAGGGTACCTGGCACTATCTGCCGGGGTACCGTGCCGCGCATTAGGCCGGGCTTGTATCACGTACGCGTGTTACGCATATGCAGTGAATAATTGCCGCACTGGGCGATTATTGCGCGGATGTATCGTTTTATTAATATTATTTCTGTGCGTATCGTGCTTTGGATAGCATGCGAGATTGGATTCATTGTTTTGGTTTCGGATTGAGAGTATGACTATTACTTTTACCGACTTCTCCAGGAGCTGTACAGACTTGAGCACAGACCACAGAGACTTACCTGTCATGAGACCTTGACACACACCTCCACCTTACCTTAGTTCTATGGTCAACAGCCTACAGTGCTTGCTGTTGCTGTGTTGCAGTTCAAGATGTTTCCTCACCTTCTCTCTCTGTGACTGAAGACCGCTCCTCTTCTCTTAAAGTAGCCTCAAGACATTCCTCTGTTCTTCGCAACGCATCTGTTTGCGCAGCCTGGTCGTTTCAATCATATCCTCGCTTTTGTAATAGAAATATTAGAAACCCTCCTAGCAGTTGTATACTCAGCAGCTAGATGAATCTTGACGAGTTTGCTTCTATGCACAAGGTGAACGATCTACTGTTTGTGCACATCAGATGCAAGCAGGAGTGGAGAACTAGTTCTGGAGGGGGTCTTCCCTTAATCTGTAGAAGGAGAAGGAGTCGGGTGGACTCCAGTCCATGAAGCATTGCGGCTTCTGGTTGTGAAGGAAAGGAGACGGTTTGGACGACCTTCTGTAACAGCGCCTCTAAGCAGTCAAGGATGACTGACAGAGGTATCTCTGTGGATCTCTCAAGTGCAGCTTCCTTATTGGGATTGGAATTTGTTTCACAAGTGAAGGAAAACCTTGCAAATGACCTCCTGTAGTGTGTTGATCTGTCCTTTCTCTCTCCTTCATGGTTCTTTGCGTGCCTTAGTTGACACTGTGAGCAGCCTGTACTGTCTCTTCCTGGTTTTCAACGTTCCACTCCACTTATGAGTGATGACTGAACAAACCAGGAGACAGGTCTGCACTGTTTTGTTTGCTTGTCATCTCACCCTGCGTAAAGTCTTCCAAAGGGAGAAGAAAAGAGTTCTGATCATGGACCTTCATTCTGTGTGCTGTGCGGAGTTTGCCGTTTCGCCTGTGCCTGTCGCCTGTGCCGAATGGACGTCCTGAGTGAGAATGGGACGGTTCTTGATTTATGAGTGCCTGGACGTGCTCTGATACACAAATAAGTCATATCTGGATTGAGATGTGCACTGTGTCGGGGGCTGCCCACCCACGTTCATGAGTCTATCGCCGGGCCACATTCCGTTGAATGAAGACGATTCATGAGGCAGTAGCCATACCTTTTAGAGCGGTGTGCTTGCCCTACATACTGTACCTGGTTGTATCGATTTCGTCTGGCTGTGTTTTCTCGGTTTTGTGAACAGATGGACTCGATGACTTCTATATAGGCTTTGTGGAGACTTCGAGTGCCTTAAGTTTCTGCACCTATCCTTAGATCCAAATCAGTCGATTTGTGAATATCCTTTTTCCACCTTGTCAACAACGGATGGCCGGGAGGGGGGATGAATACATGTAAGGACTGGGATGATAGAGTAGTAGGTCCCTGCCTGAAAAGAAGAAAGGAAAAGAATTCTGTTTGAATCCGCTTTCCCAACGCAGAAGAACAAGAAGACAAACATGGATGTGTGTAAACGTCTAATCATTTTCTTTTCATTCATTTTTGAGACCTCTCTTCTCAAACTGTTTTTCTTTTTGTACTATATGAGTCTAAGCATCTAGTCTTTGTGTAACTTGTTGTAGTGGTAGCGGAAGATGACTGTGTTTTTAAGTAGCCAATGTTTCGTTCTTTCATCACTTTTCATTCAGAGTCTTACTCTTCTTTTTGTTTGATTTCTTTCCTCTTTTTCTTTTCTTTCTGGCGTCTTTCGCTCTTTCTTTCTTTGCTCTCTCATGCTCTTCTTCTTGTCTTTTCTCTTTTTTGATCATCGTTTGACTAATAAAATAAGAAAAGAATGGGGGGGGAGCGGGGGTGCTGAAAAAAAAGGGCTAGAAGGAAAGAAAAGAACGAAATGATTTAACAATTGAAAACTTAAGGTTTTCTTTTCTCTTCTTTATTCTTTTTGCATTGCCTAAATATGCTTAGTGAAAGTTTTTTTTTCATATACAGCAAAATTGCTTTCTTTTGCGTTTTCTCTTTGTTCCACCGTTTATCGCTCTCTCTTTCTCTCTCTCTCCTCCTTCTCTTTGCAGTTCTTGCTTTTCTCTTCTCTTTTCAAACAAGTCAACCTAAGCAATAGGTTGAGAAGGAATCACAGGAATGTGAGGGAATGGGGCGGATTGAAGAGAGAGGGGGGGGGAGATGGGGAAGAGAGAGAGGACACATCATACAGAAGGAACCGGAACGGAAAGATAGAAATGAAAGTGCATCATTCGTTTTTACTTTCATTCGGCAGTTCTGTTTTTCTTCTGAATTCACTGCATAGAATTCACTGCATCTTATTTTCTTTTCAAAGATGTTCAATCTGTATGATGTGTTTGACTCGACTATTCGATTTGTGATTCGTTTTTATTTCTCGGATTGTTCTTTATTCTAGCTAAACAGTGTCCTTTCACCTTTCGATGGTTTTTTCACTTCTTTTCTTTTTATGAAAGGTTTTCTTCTCACATATTACGCATATCAATAGCAGAAGACAGACAAAGGAAGAAAAGAAGAAAACACAGCATAACAAAGATTGAGAAGAAAAGACGTTCAATAACATTCAACTTTCTTTTTTTTTTTGTTAACCAATTTGAATTTTGGTTTACTTTAATTCTGCAAGAGGAAAGCAGGTGATGCATGTAAGTCATCTATCATCGCTTTCATATTCTGACTGTCAGCGATTCATCTCATTAATATAAACGGTTTTTATTCATCCATTTATCAATCCAGATTTTCTCATCTACATTTAGGAATTCATCATTCTTTGATTGATTCCATAAGTCTGTTTCCTTTCCGGACTGAATTGATTTGTGATACAAATTTTGGTTTCCTTTTCTAAAAGAAGACAGAGCGGAGGAGAGATTAAAACAGATTGGTTTGATGAGTCAGACGTCACAGGAAAGTCTTTACTTTTGATGAAACTTTTCGACTTCTTACTTCCATTGGTCGTGAACAGTAGAGCTGCTACTACTAAAGCATGTAATGGTTCTTTTCGTTGTAGCTCAATGTTAGAGCATGCGGCTGTTTTCATTTTTATTGTTGGCATTGTCTTTGCTAGATTAAAATTGGTCCTGAGTCGTATCGTTCGCGTTGCCTTGCATATTTTTTCTGCAACGTTTTGCTTTTGCTTCGGCAACACAATCGAGGGGGAGAGTTGAAGTACAGGGTATCTGGCACTATCTGAAGTTGAAGTACAGGGTATCTGGCACTATCTGCCAGGGTACCGTGCCACACATTGGGCCAGGCTTGTGTCACGTACGCGTGTTGCATGCATGCAGCGAATAATCGCCGCGCTGGGCGATTATTGTGCGGACGTATCGTTTTATTAATATTATTTCTGTGTGTATCGTACTTTGGATAGCATGCGAGATTGGATTTATTGTTTTGGTTTCGGATTGAGAGTATGACTATTACTTTTATAGACTTTTCCAGGAGCTGTACAGACTTGAGCACAGACCACAGAGACTTACCTATCATGAGACCTTAACACACACCTCCACCTTACCTTAGTTCTAAATCCCAGAAAATGTGAGGTATTCCATGGATGGTGCGGCGCGCGTTGCATGGCCCGCACCGTCTATCTACACATGTCATGGAGTTGCAGTAGGTTGCAGCTGCCACCGGGTAAGTGAGTTCCTGCGATGGCGCACGCACTCACGCATGTACTCACTTAACTCCGCGCGCAATGCGCACGAACTGACTTGTAGTTTATAGTTTATAGTGCACCCCGACCAAACTATAAACTATAGTTTTAATAATTATACATAGTTTGCAGTTTTTTTTTTGCTGTTGTTTACAGATTTGTATGCAAATCGCGCGAGTCTTCGGCATGCCCATGCATTGCATGCGTACAGTTCAATCTGACGTGATCGATCCCATCCTATATATATATTTAGCTGCATATATACATGCACATAAGTGTATGTCTTCTCCCTGTTTTCCTCCGAGCAGGATTCTTCCCCCCAAAGAAGCCCGGGAAGATTTTTCTGGGACAGGTAGTGCATGTGGCTCGCCTTTACCAGTCAGGGCGCTGGTCTCTGTTCTAGCGTCTCCAGGAAGCTAGGTGTCCAAAGTTATAGCGCAATATAAAGTTTCGCCTGCGAAGAAGGATCGTCTTTTCATCCTTATCTCCGCATAACAAGCTTCATTCTTTTTCTGTAGGGAGCAAACTTTGCGCAGAATCGAATAGAAAAAGAGAAGAAAGAAACGGGACAAAAAGAGGAGGAATTAACATGCCGAAATTTACCGCTGTAGCCTCCGCCTCCTTCTTATTGTTCACGCATACCGGTGAGTCACTCTACCTCACTTCAGACATACAGAGGCCGGGGCAGCATTCCTATTTTGCCTCAGTCGGCGCTGATATTTGCTTATAGCCTAAGAATCAAAGTCTCCATGTATGCATTCGGCAAGCACGTTTTCCATCAGTCAAATGAACAGGAATGCATGCATGTGTATCCTCCTGCAGTTGGCCAGAACTGTGACGTCTCGACCACTTCGGCCATCAGTACAATATTTGACTCATCTGACGTCTTCAGCTCAGCTCTGTCCTCGTGGAGGGTCTTGAGGGACTCCAGTACAACAATCACAAGCATCACAGATGGGAACTGGGGCTCTATCTCTTTTGTATGTAATGACGGGTACAGCTTGGGTATGGGACCCCGTCAACTCGTGGGTACTACAGCAGTTACTCCTCCGACATCTTATCGCGCTCCCCGAAGTGCACCGCTGGAGCTCTTTCGTTTACGTGGACAAACTACTACGATTGCTTCAGTTAGTGAGTGAATATCAGTTAGACAACCCTTGAGTGCGCATGCAAACCTTCAAACAAGTAATACGAAAAAGCACTGCATCCATTTGTGGACATTGGGAAGTGTGCGATGATGCCTACGCTTTCCAGCGAGGAGTGGCCGTGCGACAGGTACACACCCAAGCCTTGACACTCGAAAAGAAGCAGGAAGAGACTCAGAAAGGGGCGGACAGACAGACAGACAGACAGATAGACAGACAGACAGACAGACACATACATACACAGACACACACACACACACACACACATACACAGAGAGAGAGAGAGAGAGAGAGAGAGAGAGAGAAACAGACAGATAGACACAGACACAGACACAGACACAGACACA
>JAHBMJ010001363.1:19269-32100 GCA_018398765.1 Chromera velia
GGGGGGGAGAGAGAGAGAGACAGACAGACAGACAGACAGGCAGGCAGGCAGACAGACAGACAGACAGATAGATTGATAGATAGACAGATAGACAGAGACACACAGAGACAGACAAAGACAGACAAAGGGAACGGAAATCAGGCGGAGAAAGAAGGGAAAGATGGCTGGAGAAGCAGGGGGGGGAAACGGAGGATGAGAAGAAAGGAAACAAGAAAGAAGGGCAGAAACAAAGAACGAAAGAAAGAAAGAAAGAAAGAACGAACGAACGAACGAATGAACGAAAGAAAGAAAGAAAGAAAGAAAGAAAGAAAGAAAAAAAAAAAAAAGAAAGAACGAACGAACGAACAAACGAACGAACGAACAAACGAACGGACGAACGAAAGAAAGAAAGAAAGAAAGAAGGAAAGAAAGAAAGAAAGAAAGAAAGAAAGAAAGAACGAACGAACGAAAGAAAAAAAGAAAGAACGAACGAGCGAACAAACGAACGAACGAAAGAAAGAAAGAAAGAAAGAAAGAAAGAAAGAAAGAACGAAAGAAAGAAAGAAAGAACGAACGAACGAACGAAAGAAAGAAAGAAAGAAAGAAAGAAAGAAAGAACGAACGAACGAACAAAAGAATGAACGAACGAACGAACGAACGAACGAACGAACGAACGAAAGAAAGAAAGAAAGAAAGAAAGAAAGAAAGAAAGAAAGAAAGAAAGAAAAAACGAACGAACGAACAAACGAACCAAAGAAAGAAAGAAAGAAAGAAAGAAAAAAAAAGAAAGAAAGAAAGAAAGAAAGAACTAACTAAAGGCATGCAAGAAAAAGAGAAGCGTCTATCCTCAGGGTAGGAGTACGTGACAGAAGAAGACGAAAGAGAGATATGCTTGTGAAGAGAAGAAGCGACTGAGAGCGACTGATATACAAAACTCGCTCTCAAACATAAGGCACATCGATCAATGGCAATTCAGGTGACTGCTCCACATCGACAACATTTACCCCCTACGTTCTTTCCAGCTTGTGGAGCCAGTCTGTTGATTCTGGGACGGCAATCTCAGACATGACGGTCTCCCTGGCGTCTTCCGTGGGACACAGGGATAGCGTCAATTTCAACCAAATGGCGCTCACATGCGCCGACAACAAAACGCCCTGTATGCCCATAAGTATCGACTCTGAAGCCTGTAAAACCTCCACGAGCGACCTCACCCTTTCTTGGACGTCGGCAAGGTGCCTGAAAGGGAAAATTGCATTGCCATACACTTCCTTCAGCAGCTACCGCAGCTACAACATACCCATTTGCGAATGTTGGTTGAAGCTTTCCTCGCAAGTAGTTATTTTTAAAGCATTTTTTTCGCATGTCTTTCTTCGTTTGCTCCGTTGCTGTCTGAATGCCTGCCCGTACGAATTTCAGTGGCGGTAACTTCTCCAGCTTTTTTGATTTCATATCTGATTCGAGGCTTTGTTCAAATCGAGCCTTTCGCATGTTCTTTCTGGCACTCTTTTTTCCTGTCTCAATCAAGGGCGACCTTTCTGCCTTTGTGCTTTCATTCCCTCCTTCCTTCTTCCCTTGAATTGCTTGGGCTGCTTACCGGCAGGTCTTTATGTCTGCCTGTCTGTCGGTCGGTCGGTCTTTTTGTTCATCCGTCCATCTGTAAGTCAAGGACAGCCTTGTATTCGTTTCAGCCTTTAAATTGCTTGACCGGGACTCTTGAGTCTCTCTCCAGGGCTTCCACGTTTTGGAATGTACTGCGATCCTTTAATCACTTTTAGAAGACGGCCAATGCACCATCCCTGCTTTGCAGATCGTTGCGATGCGAGTTCAAGTGCAGCCCTATACAACCAGGTGTTGGCAGGGAGGGTTACGCTTGAACCGATGGTGGAATATTTAACCTTGGGATATCATAATGTCACCAACAGTCCTTTCTTGAAGGCGAACACATACGTGGTTGTGAAGGCAGGCAGCACTTGCTCTGGAGGCGGCTGTCCCGCGTTTGCACCTTCTCTCAGATGCGACTCGGGGAGCGCCTCGTCCTCGTCCTCCTTGACTTCTCTTAGTGGCAAGATGCCTACGTGCTCAAGTGAGTGGGTGCTCTCCACCTTTGACTTCACCTGACATGCATAAAACTTTGTCTCCGTTGTGGATTCAACCCGTTGTCCTCTTTCTCAAGCACTTCTTTTGGAGAAAAGGAGAAGGGCATGAACATGGGCAGTAAATCTTATCATCTCATGCCAACCATCCGAAACGACTAATCTCTTGTGGAAGTGGCTTGATTGAATGCAGAGTGCTTTTGTATGACCGCCATGGATGTGGTTGGTCTGTGGAGGCAAGAGCACTGCAGCGAATACGCGTGGTGTGAGGATGGAGAGTGCCTGTGCTACGCAGGGTTCTCGGGAGACGGCGTTACATGCACTGCCAATGAACTCATGTACGGAGTCAATGCACAGGTCAGAACGCTTAATGCGTCGTGAATTTCCTCTTCTCGGCGTACAGTCTCAATAGAGGTGTGCAGACTCTCCAGAATGCGGCTCACGGCGATCCACTCTACCGGGGTTTTACTTGTAAAGAGCTTACGTGAAATCTCACTCTCTATTTGTGCAAAGAGTACCGCCGACTGGTTCTCCCCTACCCATTTACCCTTCTCTCCTGTTGCGTATGCAGAGCCGGCAGTGGTTGAAACTGCTCGCCTTTGAGGACACTCTCCTGCTTGCCTTTGTGGGTCTCCCTATTGTGTTTGTGATCATCGTCACTTTCGCCACTCTGATCATGAGCTGCATACACTGCCACACGCAATGCAAGCTCTATCGGGCAGAGAGACGCGCCAAGCGGCAACGAACGCATCGAGAGATTACGAAGGAAGAAGATGCAGGAGGGGGGAAAGTTGAGAAATTAGGATGCATTGGAGAAGAATCAGAAGGGCCCCCCCTACAGTTCACCTCCCCTCGTGACCTTGAGGAGGGTGCAGGGGGCAGCTCTGTGGTTCTAGAAGGGGGACAACGCGTTCTTGCAGTCATTAAAGAGAGTCCCGTGGAGTTGCCTTAGGTTTTTCCCGACTCAGACGCCCTTCTGACCAGTGTACATCCCCACCATGAGGAGAGGGAGGAGGAAGAGATGGTCTGACTCTTTTTTGAGGAAGTTGAAGAAGGAGGAGGCGAAGCAGTCTGGCGTGAGTGTCCGGATCGTATCCTGAAAAGAGAGGCAGATGAGGATTCGCCTGTGCCGATCTCAGAAATTGAGAGCAGCATTTTTTCGAGAGGAGACAGCAAGATTTTATCAGAGGCTGCCGAAGCAGAAGCAATTCATCTAAAAGCAACAGTAGCACCACAGACTCAGGCAGCCAATCAGGTTGACGAGACCAACAGAGGGGTGAGTCCCGGAGAAAATGTTTCTCTCCAGCAGAAGGAGGAAGAGTCAGAAGAAGGACAGGGACAGAAAAAAGAATTGGAGGGGGAAATGGAGGTTGAAAGGGAAAATGACAGCTGTGAAGAAGAAATACAAGACGTGGAAAGTTCTGAAAAGATGGGTGGGCAAGCGATTCCTCCCATATTCAAGCAGCAGAAAGACGATACACAGAGAGAAGTTGGTGATTTGGAAGAGGAGAAAGAGCGAATTGACCCAACAGATAGAGATGAAAACGTCCTCAAGACCGACTCTCGTACTACACGAGTCCTTTCGTCTATCTATTGGGCCATTTTTGTATGCACTCTGGGCTTTTGTGCATTAGGCCTCGAGATATACTCCTCCGTCTTCAGGCCGACCTCTGAGGTCAAGGGAACAGAAGTCCTGCCTCTGTCCTACGTGACGCACCTCTACAGTCCCAATGCGCATATGGCAGACAGCGCAGACACCCTCGGGTCTCTTCCAGTTGCCTACGCCCTCTTCAACCTTCCCGTGGTCGTCGTGACTTTTATTGGGGTGTCCTTCTCCCTTATTACTCATCTGGTTCAGGCAGTGAAGGCGATGGCCAGATTCTGCTGCAGAAACTGGTCAGTCGGTAGTCCAATTTTTTAGTCTCATGTGACGACAATTTGTGTAAATTTTGGAAACCGAACAAATTGATTCAAACTCGCAGTAGCCTTTTGTTCTCATTAGACATGTATAAAGACATTTACAGGTGCGTGCACTTTTCTAGTGCACTATTTGCTTATTCACGTCTGTCCTGTGTTTCCTGCGTGCAGCAAACCCTGTGCAACTCTTCCTGTCGTGCTCTCACTCATGGCATGCGTTTTTATGATGGGCTTCGTCTTCATTCAAGACACCGTTAGCTTCGCTTTCACGGGACAGGAGTTCTGCAGAAAGACCTCCGACGGCTACATGCGACACTATGGCACAGCCCAAGAAATCGATCCTGAGGGCACCACACTAAACCAATCCTCCATGCCCCACTGGGTCAGAGATGACCCAGATTGGACTGTCAGGCTGTCCGTAACAGAGCCCTGCAAGGGCAGACCCTGGCGTGCCAATTTGGCGCTGCAAATGGATCAGAGGGCAGAATGTGACAGCTTCATGGGGTTGAAGGGGGCAGCAGACAAAGAGGATGAAGAAGCCGTGCTGAGGCGATGCAGTGCAGAGGAAGTCTGCTAAGCCTTCAACACAAGCACTGCCGAGAGAGGTGCGGTTTTGACTGCAGGTCTTTTTAATTGGAGTGCAGTCGGCTCTATCCACGCTACTGGGGGCGCTTCCTGCATCCGCTCCCACAGCTGGTTTAGCAGATCATCTCGTTGTGTCAGATACAGAGTGAATGAGGGACATGCCCTCCATGAGTACACTGCGCGGTGGGACAATGAGACCCTTGAGACTACAATGGTCCGGTCCCAACCCTGGCCCCTTGATTTGTCTGACTACAGTGGATCCAGATGGGGATGTAAGTGGATAGATCCTGGAAAGACAACAAGCCGTACAAACTTCCAGCAAGACTTCTTTGACACAGTTTGGATCCCCATCTCTCACAGAGAGAAGACCTTCAGCCCCACTCTAGATGAGTTCAAGTCAGAATTCCGACGTTTTCTCTGCCCGCCTGTTGGCGACTGTGGCACCGCAGCCTCAATCACCGTGGAGATACCCGAGTTTGAAGACTCCCCGTACTACACCCTTTTCAACAATACCGACGCAACTTCGTTTAACGACACCGCTGACTACTATCGGGATGCCCGTGCGTGGGGTATGCTCTCTATGGATGTGTCCCTTTCAGAAGCAGACAAAGTAGCACAGCTCCTCTACAAAGGTCAATGCACCTGCCATTCTGACCTTCTTGACCTTTCATCCCTCTGCGAACAGCTGCTGTACATAGTCACAGGCAGATGCAGAGACACGAAATATACAAACTTTAGGTCCTTCACACGCACTGTGTACGACTTTATGCACATTGAAAAGACCACCGGGGCCTGCACACACGAGCTTGACGTGATCCCCTCATGCTCTGGCACCTTCATAGATATACTGCTGTCAACTGACAACGTGACGGGGTCCATCGTTGAGACCACCTTTCTCGAGAGTGCAAAATGGGACCTTGTACGACTCGATGATACCAGCCAGTTCTGTTGTAACGTCACAACACTAGACCAACCCCCTGTAAGTTTAGGCTTTGTGAGAATATACGATGCGATCCCCGAAATCTTTCGTGTCCTCGCCCTCTGCGGCACCTACGCGCTCTTTTCCCTCGGCGCTTTCCTTTGCGCCTCTTGTGGTGCCAAGCAGAAGCACAGAGATGAGGTCAGAAAAGCAGTACCCCGATTATCAAAGCAAAGCATGCAACAGACGCCGATTCAGAAGAGATACCGGTGTGCCGGGCATTACATCCAAGTATTGTTTGTAATTGTTTTGGTCTCTTTAACCCTCCACATTCTCGCAGTGTGTGCCGCCACGTTTGTCTTCGGGGCAGCACTCAGCGTCGCCCTGCTCCTCTTTCGATCCCTCAGCTGGGGATATCGTAAGACAAAAGAATGGAGGCCTGCACTGTTCCGCCAACAGCTACTGCAGACCCTCGCCGTGGACCCAGACGACCGAGGTCCTTCGGTCCGTGTTCAGAGAGCGTGGGCTGGCGTGCGTCAGTGTTGGCGGGTCGTCCAATGGCCGCTCACGCTGGGAGTGTCGTCGTTGGGAGTTTTCCTTGTAGAGGCAGCGAAATTTGTGCTCGACCTGTTGGTGGTACGAGCCTTATTTACTGTGGTGATGCCACAGCTACAAAACCCATTCCAAGAAGTCCGTTTAGGATTGGGTGAAATATTCGAGGCGTTAAGAGGGCTGAAAGTCCTCTTTTCATGGGCAGAGGGTATCTCTAAGGTCTTCGATTCACTCAAAGCTGCAGGGTCACAGAATGCGTGTGCCCCTGAAGTGGTGCCATCGTCCTGTGGGGGGTCGCAGGAGACGGACGTTCTCTTCTCCACATTCCTTACAGCTATCACACTGATTGCAGTGGTGATTCTGGTGCAGGGAGGTCTTCTGTCTGCCATCAAGACCTTCGCCTTCGCAGTCGAGCAAAGAAAACTGTGGCTGCCTGAGCGCCTGCCTGGGCAGAGGGGATTTCTCCTGATTGTTTCGACTGTGTGCTCATTCACCACAGACCTCCTCGTCTTCATTGCGCAGCTTGCGCTGAGCTCTATCACATCAGCAATCTCTCTGCAAGCAATTCGGTTGGTTGGTCGAGGGTTCAGGGACTCTTCTTTTATTGACGGCCCCTTCAAATCTCATTCTTCTCCAAGCCTTGCTGTTTTTTCTTTCGCTTCACCAAAGTGCAAGCAAAATGGTCTTTTTTTGTTTGATTAGGCACAGGAAAGAGTTTTGCCCCATGCATGAAGAATCCTGTGTGGCGAGGGCATCGCATCTTCCTTAGCCAAAAATAATGTCAAATGCAATGCAAAGTTTTGCTTTTCGAATGGCAGTTCAAGTTCGCCCACCCAAATGCATGGATTCCTTCCCCAACTTCTCTGGTTGTTGCATGCAGGGTGGCAGACATGAGGTACATGTACTCGAGTGCTGTTGTGTGGGCCTGGGTTGGTCTTCTGTTGGTTTACTTCGGTTCTTGGCTTTTTTTCTTCATCACCATGATGGGATACGGGACCCCTGGTCGGGTCCTCGTGAAGCGCTTCCTTAAATATGTTCTGCCGTTTGACAGGGAGGCCTGAGGACAGGGCAGATGACGTGGTCAAAGAGATGAGGTTGGAGTTGCGTGATGCAAACAATTCAATCGGGCAGCGGGTGGCCAGGTGGTTTACTTGTCAATGCTGTAGAAAGAAGAAAGCACCGAGACCTATGATGAAGGCAGGGGAGGAGGAAATGATAGAGGCCAAACACCAATTATTTCAATTTTCAATGCTTCTAAGCGCTTTGCCCATTCTGTTTGGGATCTGGCCTCGCAGGTTCCTTGTCACCCACAGCATTTATCCACGGGCAGCGGCTGTCAAGGAGCTCGGTGAGTCCGAGTTTTTCCCCCTTGACCTGTCACAAACAATTGACCCCAGCGCAGTGCCCTATGAGGTTCAGCCAGAAGGGCCAGAAGAGGCACAGGGGGACAGCGAAAAGAGACAGCAGGGGTTGAAGGCATCAGTGATGCTGATCAAGCTCAAGACGATGATGAGCAAGTTAAGCCGTCCCGATCCCCATCCAAAAGCCAAAACTGTTCTTCAGAATGCAGCTGACGTTTTTGACTTCACCGGAAAGAATCTAAGCATTTTGTGTCTCATGGCCCCGGTGGTGGGGGGATTTCTCTGTAAGATGACAGAAAGGGGGGCTCAGGGGGCTCTAGTGGGGGCCCGCACTCAAACAGCTCGGGCAATCTGGAGGTCAGCGTATCAGGCTCTCTCTCTCTCTCTCTCTCTCTCTCTCTCTCTGTGTGTGTGTGTGTGTGTGCCCGTCCAGCTACGCTTTTTCTTCAGCGATGTGAATATTTCTGAAACTATCGTGATTCTCAGCTTCTCTTCTCACAGAATCAATGAAGGTGAAGCATGCTTCGATCAGCTTTGCATTGGGCAGGCAAGGGGTTGGTTGGGTACGCAGACCGGACGATTGCTTGTCGGCATCTCTGGTAGGCTTTCTTGGAGACTCCATAGTCGACCCATGCAGGTCTTCCTTTCTGATCACGTGAAAATTTCTATGTGCGTCAAATTCTTTGCTCTCTATGCAGGTATGGATTCTTATCCTTAGTTGTCATCATGACGGGCCTTTGTGCAGTGGTGCCTGTGGGTGCCACGCTGGTGCCAGGTCTGGTGTTCGCAGGTCTGTTTCGGGTGTACCTCCATCTGTCTGCTGTTGTGGACATTCCACGTGAGCTCCCTGACGTGAAACTGAAGGTCATGGATGACGTAGAAGAAGAGTTAGACTTTGAGGGGGGGGCTCTCGTCGGAGTAACGGCAATGGGGGCAGCTGTCATTGCTGTTAGTCGTCTTCCGGCAAATGCCAAAAATGAAGAAGGAGGGGTTAAGGAGGAGCAGAAAAACTTAGCAGAGAGGCAGGATGCAGAATTTTATGGCGAAGAGAAAGAGAGATCTGTGTCAAATGAAGCAAATAAAGAGGCCCCAGGCTCCTCAGTGAGACAACTTGAAGAAGAAGAGGTACAAGAGTCATGGGGAGATCCTGTTGGTGCGTCCGTTGGTAGTGAGTCCGTAAGTGAGTGGATCACGGACGTGGCTGATGAGAAGATTGACGGAAACGGCGTCCAGACGCTTCCCTATCCTCTTCGCTGTAATCCCCCTATCTGCTTCAGTGCGGAGATTGTGGAGGAAGACGCGGGAGACCGAGCTAAGCAGATTCCGACCCTTCCGGAATTGCGTTTCCGTACGAGATCCTGAGCATCTTTGGAGGAGAGCATCATTCGGTTGGACAGCTAGAGTGTTTTGTCGGAGGAACGCCCGACATGTTTGGTCACAGATGCTCCTGACCATCCAGGCCTTAACTGGGCTTCGGAAAAGGGCGCTTTGGGGCGATTAGAAATGGTGCCATTGATGCAGCTGAAGACAAAAAATGCAGCTGAGACTGCTGAAGAGAATAGCCGTCAATACTACTGGCAAGCTGCCAATTCATATAATAAACGTAAAAATTCCCCGCTTAATGTCCGCTTGGCATTTTGCAGTTCCTCAAAGAATGTTTGAAGAAGCGAAACATCCTAGGAAACATCGTAACCACTGCAAGGGCCACTGAACAAGTAAGCATAACAAAGAAATGTTGTGCTGGCTACAGACTGTCAGCCGGCAGCCATAAAACATTTTTAATATCAAAGAGAAATAAGAGAGACAAGGAATCTCTGTCAAAAATCAAAGTGGTCATTCATATAATTTTATGACTATGACTATGACGCGCCATCGTCATCCATATCCAGAGCTAGCTGGATACTTCTAACGTTAGGCAGGGAAAAGTTGTTATTTTCTAGGATGCCACGCTACACTGCCTGAATCAATATCCAAAGCATCGATAATTATCATTAATTAATGATAATCTAACATAAACGTTATTAACGTGGACTCGCACAGTCTTGCAGTTAAGTGATAACTAGAGTGATAACTTGTTACTTAGAAAAGAAGAGCTTCATCTATAGACTTTTATCACATTTATCATAAAATTCTTAGTAAAATTCCGAGTTGCAAAAAAAAAATATACATTTTTTTTTAAGACTGCCCGAATTATTGCCGTTGATTTCGAATTATTCGAAATTCGAATTCACGATTCAATGAAACATTGGTTTGTCCTCCCAGCTTTACCTAGCTTTAAACTTCGGTTAAATCTAGTTAAATCCTAAATCAAGATTCTTTGAAACTAGCTTTAAAATCATAAACCTTAAACTAAATCAACAATTTGACAAGAACAATTCTAATATTTAGATTGTAAACGTTTAAGTTATACTTTACGTATACTGCATGGAGTCACTTAATTAGTGGTCGACTCCTAGGTGGACTCACTACAAGTTTAAAATTCACAATATCATATACCTTGTAAACGTAGGCTTAGCCTACCTCAGATAACCTGAGAATCATACAAGCTAGATTAAATAAGACGTGTACTTCAAAAAAACAAACAGAAAAATGGGCAAGAAAATGGGATGAAAGTGGGTGGTTATCATGCAACTTGGGTAGCAACTGAGCTGCAACTCCACGCAAATTCCTTTATTGAGTCACGTCCCAGGTTCCTTCTCGTACGTCAATAAGCCGTCGGAGTCGAGCGGATGACGGCAGAAAGGACACTGGCCGTACACAGGCCCGGCCTTGTTCGGAGTCCCAGACCGTTGTTGGGGGTTTGGAAAAACGGGAGCCTGCAAGCAGAGCCGCAGAGATCCCCCAAATGAACACCTCTGTTGTGCTGCCAAACACCTCCACCTAGACTTGCACACGTACATCCACAAGGTTTCCCATTTGCCGAAACACTTCTGGAATACAGACGAGGTTTTCCATACTTGTCGGTTTTTGCTTCGACATTCCCCGCGACTCTTCAAAGATTCAATGCATTCATCCAGCTATAGATCCATTCTTTTCAAGGCCGTCCGTTGTCCGTTCGTTCAGCGCTGGACCGATGCGATGAATAACACTCAAAGACATTCTCCAATCCGTCCGTGATAGGTGCAAGCAAGTATCTAACCAAAGTTTAACTTTCAAGAACCAACTAAAGAAGCTGAAGGCTGCTCGTATTCCGCGTACCTTTTTTTGTGATCGTATTTTCTTCACACACTTCTCACACAGGCGGTTCTCACAGCAGAGCGTCCGATGCTCTGCACAGCCGCTGGAGGAGTCGAAGGCCTCGAAGCAGATGGCGCACTCAGCTTCAGAGAGATCGCACGCCGTCGGGGGAACGGGGGGTGGCTGTGGATCCTCCTGACTGCAGGCACGCAGACAGCAAAGAGCCTTTAAAGTGGTGCCTGCCGATGCCAGAAATACTGGAAGGTGATGGAGAATGGTTTGCAGAATTTCCTTTCGAGAGAGTCAGAGGGACTGAATGAATGACAGACTGACTGACTGATTGAGAGACTAACTGACTGACCTTTTTTCAGGCCATCGTGGAGGTGTCTTGGCTCTCGATTGGGACGCCTGGGCGCTCTGTCGCTGAGATTCATCCACACGGCCCCATCGCCTGGTCTTCTCTCTGCACAGTTGAAACATTCAAAACTCGAGTGGGTCTCTAAGAATGTGGGCAAGGGTGGGACACAGAGGAATCTTGTATACTGACCTTTTGGCAGTTGTGTGTTGAGCAGGGTCGTCCATGTCTTTTCGTTTTCTGCGCGGTGTCAGTGTCATGTCGGCTTCTTAGATCACCACACTGTGAATAGGAGACAGCGGTCCCTCAGGCGTATTGATCGAGAAGGATGGTTCCGCCGTTTCAATGCTGCTCAGAAAGCACTTCTGACTCGACAAAACGAAAAAAATCAGTCTGCTGCCACGCAGGATGGATCGCGTCCATGCAGCGTCGCATGCATGGACTAGCTCGGTCTGCATGACCCGCCGGCCTGGCATCCCAACTATCCTGCACAAGTTCGGACGCGCCCCGGCCTTGAGGGCCGTGGCGCGCGGAGGGCGCGCTGGAAGCGCGCTGTTCAGGTTTGTGAGAGCATCAGCTAAAGTACACCAAATGCACCATGTCCGGCCATCACGGGAAGAGCAACTTAGTTTGTTATGTCATGTTATGTCATCCACTGAGCTGCAATTCCAGCGTCATTTGTGCAAATCTTTGTGTATACATAGTACACAATACGTACATAGCAGTATGAGAACAGGCGTGGACAACCATATTATAAAAAATTATGAATGATAATAGTTCTAAAGTATTCTAAAGATAGCGAGACCCGTCCAGTAAGTTGTTTAGCAATATTTTACACCCATCGAAAAGAAATTTCACGATGCATAATATGTTTTAATTGTCACAATGTAGATTGAATTATAGGCTAAATCAAACGGATACTAGATTTTCGGAAATTTAAGCTACACTCCAGCGAGCCTTGAGAAAAACAAATGTATGAAAAAAACTTTTTTTCTTTTTTTGTTTTCAACAAAAAATGTATAGAAAAAAAAAAAAATGTGGACACTGTCTTAATCGACACTTCAAATCAAAAGCTTCAATGATGAAGAAGGATTTGATTTAAAAAAAAAAAAAACTGAATCATTGATGAAATCTATTGATGATCATTTTTGTGTATAACCTCATTTTTTAAAACAAAATTTTTGAACTGGATAAAGAATGTAATGACAGTAATGCATTGTAATCGCATCGATCTGCTTAATTCTAATTCTAATATATTTTTACATACGTATGCTTTGACACTGGTTTTTCTAGTGAGATTTTTGTGTAAAGTTTTGAGTCGGCGTGAAAACTGATGACGAGAAAGTCCTCAGAAGGATGGGCTGAACTTCGCGCTACTGTGTCCTTCGATTTCATCTGAGAAAGAGAAGAAGAATGAGCATTCCTTTGTGATCTCAGTAGACATTGTGAAGACGATGAGACGTGTAACCAGTTTAAAAGAGAATGAAAGGAAGAAAGATGAAGAAAGGCAGGAAGACACTGAGAAGAGGTATGCACAGACTACCACATGTGCTTCTGTGTGCAAAAGAATGCGGGGGGGAGATGTACTTTCGAGGTATGAAGGATAAAAAGAAGATGAAGAGACAGACACACAATTTCTTCACCATTTGTAACAAAGATGGAAAGAGAAACACATGCGAGGGGATCGGCAGCAGCTGGTGTTCTTGGGGTAGACAGTCATGCTTGTCGGGTATAAGCGAACAATAACGGAGGAAAACATGCCGACAAACGTCAAGGAGTATATCCATGCGAACACACACACACACACACACACACACATACACACACACACACACATACACATATACACACACACACACACACACACACACACATACACACATGCCCAGCCAG
>JAHBMJ010001364.1:0-31973 GCA_018398765.1 Chromera velia
GCAGCATCACTGGGGGCGCGTTTCTGTTCTTCATGCTGAATGAACGTTCGCGCTGACTGCTGACCTCGGCGGATGGAAATGCAGATCACAGAATACGGAATGCCAAATGCAGATCACAGAATACGGAATGCCAAATGCAGATCACAGAATACGGAATGCCAAATGCAGATCACAGAATACGGAATGCCAAAGGAGCAGCTCGCAGCGCTCGCACCTCTCTTGCTCCCAGTCGGCATCGCGCTTCCTGTTCTGGTCAGTCTCTCCTCTCCTGTGCAGCCGCTTTCGAAAGCCTTCTGATTTTGATTTTCTCCCCGAGAGAAACCAGCAGGGTGGTCTGTGAGAAGGTGGAAGCGTTTGCTTTTTTCCTTGGCCTTACACGATCCTTGCAATGGCCGCATTTCTCTTCCCTCTCGAGAAAGTGCATGCACATGCAGAAAGAAAAGTTGACTGAACGAATTCCTTCCGAAATCTCTCTCTTTCTCTTTCTTTCTCTCTCTGTGTCGGTGTATGTCTGTGGATCTCTCTCTCTCTCTCTCTCTCTGTGTGTGTGTGTGTGTGTGTGTGTGTGTGTCTGCAGGTTGGCAAATGGACGGCAGGGCCTCGCTCTCTGTCCTACTACATGTGGGGCCTTTTCGCGAAGCTCTGCATGCTCCCGCTCTGGGCTCTGGTGTTGGCGCTCACTCTCAAAGTTTTCGCACGGCCGCATGGGGGAGGGGAAGAGTCGGCCTCCGTGGAGACTCCTGAAGAGACACTCGCAGTTTCTGACAACGGTGTGGGAGCATCTGGCCCTGTAATCCCTCTCTGGTTCTATGTGGTCCTGTACGCAGTCTCGACTCTCTGGGATGTTGCGGGACAAGTCATGTTTGTGTCACAAGTCAGTCAGAGTGAGGGGGAATTAGGACTGGATTTTTGGCCGTCTGGCGGGCTTGCTTCTTCGTTGATACGGCAGGAGGCAAACAAAAAGTAGTTTGCCAGCCGGGGATTGGGACTCTCTCTCTCTCTCCCCCACTCCGTTTCTCTGCATGCGTGCACAATACAGATGTGTGTGTGTGAGTGTGTGTGTGTGTGTGTGTGCGTGTGTGAGTGTGTGTGTGTGTGTGTGTGTGTGTGTGCGTGTGTGAGTGTGTGTGTGTGTGTGTGTGTGTGTGTGTGAAAACGGGTTCAGATGTATCGAGAGGGATGCCAAACAATGAGGGGTCCTGTCTCCCATCTTACCTGTCAATCTGACAGCCAGTCGTCCGTCCGCATGCATGTGGCTCTGTAAGATGAAGCCTAGCTGCACAGCGTCTTGTCTCTTGTGCTTTTTCTACCTCTCGTTTCTTTCTTCTGTGCCCGTGTTCCGGTGAGACGAATGAAAAAAAAAAGAACCACCCACACACACACCGCCACCCCCACCCCCACAACCACACCACAGGCCCTTTGTTTTGTCTCCTGCGTGATCCCCTGCGTGCTGGTTTCCCCCCCCGGATGTGTGAGTAAGTCTGTGCGTGTCTGCGTGCATGCAGATGTCCTTCTTCGCCAAGATCAGCGACCCGTCAATAGGAGGGACCTACATGACATTTCTGAACACGATCGCAAATGCTGGAGGAACGGTAGGAAGAAGTTAGGCGTGAATACGCGCGCGCGAGAGAGAGAGAGAGAGAGGACGACGACGGAGAATCTGACTGATGGGATATTCACTGAGTAGCAATTTTATTGATGCATTGGCTGTCTGGTGCTTTCATGTTGGATCGACGGATACACGGATTCAAACATGGTCGTTCCTGATATATTGCTGTCCGCGTAGCTTCCAAAGTAACCCTCCTTCCGCCCTGTGGAGTGCCGCGAATGTCGATGTTGTTCCCATGCAGAGTGCATACTGACTGAGACATCGAGTGAGTCAGTGTTGTATTCTTTGGCGAGGAACCAGTGTTGATCCTCTCGGCCCCTTTTCCTTTGACGCACGCAGACAGAAGAAGAAGAGAGACCGGGACAGAGAAGGAGACAGATAGCATGCCTGATTGATGACTGGTTCATTCCACAAGGAAGCTGCCTGCATGTCATGTGGTGTGTCTGCATGTCGTTTCTCTGCAGGCTCCGTAATCGTCTCTCTCCATCCCTCCCTTACTCGCTCCCTCCCTCACGCAATGCGTGTGCATGTATGCGACTCTGTGTGTGCATGTACGTGTGCAGCTCTCGCGTCCGTTTGCGCTGACGCTCCTCGAGCGGCTCTCTTTGCCCTCTTCTCGATTTTGGGACTCTCGCTGCGTCGAGGAGGCGACAGGAAAGGGGGTCGCTTCCTCCGCTTTCGGTCTCTTCTGGGCGAGCTTGACGCATCGTCTGTCCGCTTGGTGGAGAGGGGAGGGGACTGGAGGAGGTGCAGGTGAGTTCATCCTCGTCTCTCATCAGAAGACGGGGAACGGCAGAGTGAATCTTCATGGTTGGACTCGAAGCTCCATGTTGGGATGAAAGCATTCACGGAAGCATGCGTTGCGTGGAAAATGCCTGCATGCATTCACCTTCTCTCCTGATCGAATTGTGCAGGAGGTTTTGAAAGACGTAAAACCAAGTGCATGGGAGATAGAAGGCTGCGTCCCTTTTCCTCCCTTGTCAGTCTGTGGATCCTTCTCTGACTCTTTGTGGTGATCCACAGGTTGACGTATTCACTGTTGAGCTTCATGTACGTATTTGGATGCAGGGCTGCTAAGTTCAGAGTGTGAAGGGGAAATTGACGGGTTTTTTGTAGAACTGGCGGTGCTAGCTGGCTTTGGGTGGATTTGGCTCCTATTCTTCTGGCCGGTAGTTTTTTCATTGCAAGAACTTCCAGAGACAAGCTGGAGAGTAGCGAGAAAAACGTCCGAATAGCTGAAGCCCTAGCTAGCTGGACTAGTAGCTGGAGCTAGTAAAGGCCAGCCAAAAAACCTTAATTCAAACAAGAATTCAAAATGGTATACGTTTTATAATGTAAAAATGCATGTATTTATACATATTTAAAATTCAAGATACTATGATACTCCGGACCACACTGTAAGTGATAAGTGCTTTAGTGGTGCCCTAGGTGGTGCCCTAAAGCACTGTCGCCGTTTTGTTTTAGAGAGGTTGCCCCCGCAAACGGAAGGTAACTAAACATATTATCAGTTTTGTGGCTGAGTTGAACTCAAGTAGGAAGGAGACCCCGCGCCACCCGCGCAACAACCACCAGCATGAGTAAGTTCACTGACAGAATCAAGTGGCTAAGCTTATAGCCAATAACCAATCTATCTCTTCTTTCTTAGCTTGAGAGGGGGGCCTGGAAGAGCTCCACCTCCAAAGATCCCGGCTAGGATCCCGGGTCGTCCCCCAGAACCAAGGGGAGGCAGGAGAGGAGCTGGGCCATCAAAAGCTAAGGGTAATTTTCAAGAAAAAAAACAAAAAAAAAAAAACGGTCTCCAGGGCAATTTTTTTTTTTTTTTTTTTTTTCGATGATAACTTCCATCAAGACATAACAACCATATGCAAGACCTTACAATACAAAAGCAACAGTTGTATAACAGTGTAACCACATTCATTTATCATTATAATAAAGAAACAATAGTATAACAACACTTAAACAATACTTGTTGATTCGTGTAACACATCAACAACACTTAAACAACATATTTTTTAGTTTGACACCAGAAAAAAAACAAAAAACAAAGAAGTGAAAATGACTATTTTTTTTTTTTTTTAAATTACCCCTAGTCAGTTTTGACGTTCAACGTTTTACCCAACAGATTTTTTTAGGCCCTAGTCCAGGCCTTTATTAAAAGTTTATTTGAATATTACCCTGCAAAGACCTAGGAATTTAGACAGGAATTTAGAGGAATTTCGACAGGAATCTAAAAGAATTTAGAGCTCTAAATTTCTAAACTTTGGAGGTCAATTTATCATGAACTGTGATGAGTTAGAACTTTATATTAACGGTGCTATAGCTATAGTTAATTCATCAGATAAATATTAAAAAAAAAACCGGAGATATTTTTTTTTTCTTTTTTAAATGGAGTGCAGGCTAGAGTGCAGCTAAAGTGCAGAGTGTATAAGTTAAACTATGACTTACATAACATTACCTTGTTGTAGATTGAGTTATAGACTTATAGCGTCAGAGATCAAATTACTCAGACAAAACTTCAAGACTGTGCATAGACAAAATCCACTCCAATATGCAGACATGTATCCAAACGCCGTCGGCAGACGAATTAGACACCTTTCGACCAGCTCAATCTAGAGCTCGATGCTCCGTAGCGGAGACCATGCACATAATTTTGTGCCTCTCTACATACCTGCACGCCACGTGCAGCTGAAATTCGGGCTGCATTACGGAAATTGGGGGCATTCTTGTAATCCTTCCTCATGAAGCAAGCAGGCACTCCGTCCTGTCCGGTCCCTGAATTACACGGGAGATTAAATAGGGCCTTCGGGCAGACACGGTCTGATTGTCATGGTCCCATGGGATGGGTAGACGGGGAGAGGAAGGAAGGAAACTTCACTGAATGGCGGAAGCAAAGGCACAGGAGGAGGGGGAAAGAAAACGGAGGGAGCAGAGGAAAGCGACGGGAGAGAACAAAAGGAAGCATGTTGCTCCTTGTCCATGGCGAGTGGTAATGCAGAAAGGAGCGGTGAAGAAAAGGAAGTTCCTCAGACAGACCTCACTTTTCCTTCTCTCACGCAAGAGGGAGAGAGAAGGCATGACGGAACACAAAACAGAACGAGAGACAGGAACAGATCGCCTCTTCTGCGCGCACAAAAATGTCCACTTTCTCTGTCCAGCCCTCCCTGGTCGAGTCGAACGAAACTCATGTCAGACAAAAAAAAAAAACAGATGGGTGGCATGCCCACGGCTACGCATTCACTTCGGGTCTGCGATACTCACAAGGTGACGCACGTTACACTCTTTCTCTCTCTCTTCTGCCATCGACTGTCGGATATTCACAAACACGGGGGGAGAAGGAAAGAGCTGCTATGTGTGCGCACTGCGAACGAACGAAGTCTGCCTGCCTATCAGAGGAAGAGGTCGGAAGGACGGACTTGGGGCGTGCTGCCCAGATGTGTGCATCGACTCCAGAATGAAGATCGATGTGTCTCTACCGTCTTCATCAGAGAGAGCACCGGAGCTCCCCAGAAGAGGGGATGCAAGAAGAAGCTAGGGGGACAGAAAGACTCGAGGCAGGTGCGATCAATCAACAGATGACAGAGAGAGACCTCTTCAAAGAAAATTTTTGATTCCCAAACCACCAAATTTACGTCTGTCTGTGTGTCTTTGACGGGCCGGAGTATCCAAGAGGAGAAGAGTGAAAGCGAGGAGAGAAGGCAAAGAGCCGACTGCAGAGACGAAATGTACAAATGCTTCGCTTTACAGGTACCGAGACAGAGACGGAGACAGGAACGGACTCCAAAACAACAAAACCAAGCAGACAACCCGTCTGCTCTCGTCATTGAAAGTCGCATGCCAGAGATGTCAAAACATTCTGCCGTCTCATCGACAAGCACAGACCCCCCCCCGCTCAAAACAAAGGGGCTTCCATGTCTTCAGCCTGAAGGATTTCCTTCCCCCCCTCGGCCTCCTCTTCCTTCTCCTGCTCCCCGGAGGGAGGAAAGGGAACCGGGACAGCCACAGCCGATGCTGAGGGTGAAGCGGAACTGGAGGAGTCGGGAAGAGGGGAGGCATCTCGCATCACTTCGTCCTCTTCCCCCCCTTCTTCCGCTGGCGGAGGAGCCACGGGGGGGTCAGGAACGGGTGCGGTGGCTGAGGGTTTCTTGTTGAAGAAGGAATCGATTGTTTTTTGCTTCTTTTCATGATCCTTCTCATCGGCCTTTCGAGGCTTTGACTTGGAAGCGGAGTGAGAGGCAGAGCTGGATGACGAAGAGGAAGAGGAAGCAGCCCCTGCATTGCTACTCTCTCTAGAGACATCTCTGTCTTTGTCCTTGTCTTTGTCTTTCTGATGACTCTTCCGTTTGTGGCTGTGGTGATGGTGACTGCTGTGATGTTTGTGTTTGTGGGAATCGGAAGACTTTCGAACTTTCTTTGCCTTTTTGGAGGTGGAGGAAGCGGAAGAACCTCGGCGGTCGAGCGTCTTCCGTCCCCCCTCCTCTGCAGTGAGGCTCTCACTCGTGGTCTGTGTCTTTGTCTTCTTTTTGGCGGTAGAGAGACGCTGAGACAAAGGCTCACCATCGATTTTCTCTTCTCTCTTTGCTTTCTTTCTTTCCCTCTCCCGCTCTTTCTGCTCTTCAGTTCGCGGCGGTCTCTTTTTCTTTGCACTGGGTGCAACAGACGAATCATCCACTTCAATCAGCTCCTCCACAGACCCCCGTCTCTCTTTCTCTTTGTCCTTTTCCTTCTTTCCTGTCTTCTTCTTCGACTTCTCCCCTTTGTTCTTCCCAGAACGCTCTTTCCCTTGCTTCCCCTTCCCATCCAAGATCGCGCTCCACGACTTGGCCGCACCGTCGGCAGACGCCGAGGACGAGGACGCTATCTGGGACAGCGTCTTCCCCTCCTTCCCTCCGGCGGGGGGAAACAGGGGCTTCGGCTTGACGCCGAGGGGAGCGAAGAAAGCCTGGGGGCGTTTGACAAGCTGTTTGGCCACGAGGATGTCTCTGATCTCGTTCTCCAGCTTTCTGGTCGCGTGGTTCTTGTGCTCGTCATACCTGTGCCAGTCGGGGTCGGAGAGGAAGAGCCCGAAGGCCGAAGCGGGGGCGTAGTCCTTCGGCTGCAGACAGGCAGGGAGACATTCAGGCAGGCAGGGAGGGAGGGACAATCAGAGGGAAGAAGAGGGAGAATGAAGGTCAGAAACCTTTCGGTGCACCGTAAGGCACACAAAAATAGAAACGGAAAGGGTGCGAAAGCCAACAAGGAGCAAAGGGCCGAGCCAGACAAGCAGAGACAAAAAGCGGGGAAGAAAGAGCGAAGGCAAATGAATGAAAAGGCAACAAACACACGACAGACGAATGAATGACCAACCCACCTCGAGTTTCGGCCTGTTTTCCAGATGCGCGATGATTGCCTCCTGGGCCTCCCTCTTCCTTCCCAAAAAGGCCCGGTCGCTCTCTGTCATCTTGGGGCACTCTGTCCGGGAGTGCGCGGAGGCCTTGCAATTGGGGCACACGTTTCGGACGGCCGGTTTCTTTTCGGGTTTCTTCCTCTTCGCCTCCTTCTCACCTGCCTCTTGCTTACTGCCCCCTGCATCCCCCCCCTCCCCATCCCCTCCAGCAACCAGAGTCGCTGCAGATGCCGACCCAGAGGCGGATGATGAAGAGGAAGAGGACGAGGAGGAAGACGCCACAGAGGCATCCCCAGAATTGCCACTACCCGCCGCAGTGGAATCGGCAGCGCCCGAGGCGCTCTCTGTCTCCTTCGGCTTGACTGCACACACACACCACACACACACACACACAGAGCACGCGACATGAGGACACTTTACGGCGGTGGATCGATGAAAAAAAAAAGAGCCAGAAGAAAAAAAGGAAAAGCAGAAGGGAAGATCAAATGGTGTCATACCCAAACGCCCCCCCCCCGAGCCGTATGAAAATAAAGCAACATAGCATAAAAAAGAAAAGCACGAGAGAGTCGCCACACCAACCTCATGACCTTCCGCACTTCTGCCTAACTCCTCCCCCCCCACACCACAGCCATGTAGTCAGTCAACAGGCCGACTGACTGAATGCGTCTTCCTTGATTCTTTCGGGAGGGCAGAGACACATGTCCTCCTTGTGTGCTGGCAGCCTGCAGTTCTTGCAGCAGGAAAACCACTGCTCGGGGGGGATGGGCTTTCTCAAGTTCTTCGGAAGCGGTCCTTTTCTCTTCGCAGCAACAGCAGCCGCCGCCTCTTCTCCCGCACCCTCCACCGCACCCTGCATCCACAGAAGAGGAAAGGATCCACAAATCGATGTGAAAAGAAGAGCGAAGCAGAGGGACAACTTCAACGACGGGGCCTGGAGGGAGTGCCGCAAATTCCATGCCTCCCTGCAAGCAGTTGGCAGCAGAAGAACAAACAGAAGACTACCGACCTCTCCTTTTTCTTTGTCTCCGTCGGCAGTTTCCTCCCCCGCCTCCTTCTTGTCTTTCGTCTGCGACATTTCTGCATGCTGTTTGTCTTTCTCGATGTATTTCGCGACAAGTCCCTGCAGGCATCAGGAGGGAGGCCGGCAAAGGCAGGCAGACAGAGCAGTTGAGCGAGAGAGAGAGCGCAAGAGATAAAGCAAAATGGCGAGCCCAGATGGAGCAGACGTACTTTCCTGCAGGGTCTGCACGAAAGAAAAAATAAGATATCGAAAGAAAGGAAGCAGCAAAAGCGAGAGGCCGCCCGGAGACGCAAAAAGAAGCCACAGGAATACAAGTGTCAAAAGAAAAATTAGACAACCAGCACAACAGCGGCCGTCGACGGTTCTAGAGCTGAAAAGCGTCGAGCAAAGATGCAAAATCTGAAACCCAGATACATCGACGCGAGGCAAAGAGACAAGTCAGACAGACACCTCCCTGAATGCAGCCAGCCAAAAACCGACCGGAGGAAGAGCCTGAGCGAATGCCTTCCGGATTCTCATGTCGATTTCCCTCTCTTTCTCCCTGTGCTTCTTCGTGATGTCCTCCATCTCCTTTTTCGCCTGTTTCTCCTTTTCCTTCTCGTCCTTGTGCACGGCCATCTGGGCCTTCAGGGCGTCCTGCTGCTCTCGCTGCTTCCTCCTCTCTTCCTCGACTTCCGTGCGTTTCATCTTCCGACGCTGCTGTGACTCTTGGAAGGCTCGGCAGTCGTTGCAGAGGAAGAGAATCATCTTGTGGTTGTTCACATCCCATCCCATCCTCTGAAGGCGGAGGAACCACGAGACTGGAGGATGGACTCGCCTGCACTCAGTCAGTCAGTCAGAGACGGGGGACAGGCGTTCGGGGGGTATGTACTTCTTTCGGTACGTTTTTTGTTTTCCAACAAAGCAACAGAAAAACGAAAGAGAAACGAAAAGGCAGAATAAAGAAGAATCAGGGGACAGGCGGAGGCAAAAGGAATTGATCGTGTTGACTTTACGAGGGGGCGAAAAGTCAGTCTCTATGTTGGACCAAAAGACCTTCACTGATCCTCAGCAGCAGAGACAAGAAGGAAAACTGACGCACGCGAAGTCTCCGGGGAAGCAGTCGAAGCAGTACGAAGTTGGACACTCCCGGCAGTGGAGCAGGTGCCCCCCCACGTTCGAGGCCCTCCGGTCGCACTCACAGCACGAATGCCAGGGGCAGAACCAGGACCCTTTCGGAACCCTGCAGGCATACAGGCATGAAGGCAAGAGGAGCAGAACAATGCATTCAACTCAAGCCGACTCAGTGCATGCATGTGAGTTCAACAATACAAAAGTAAATAAATTGAAAGAGCGAGGCAGGCAGGATGGGCCCAACCAACCATAAAAAACCAGATGAAACAAGGAAGCAAAGCAGATCCAGCGGTTTTACAACAAAAAAATCCACGTATCCCTCTGCAAGCCGACTACACGCACCCTTACGGATTCCGGAACTGTACGGGATCAAGCAAGACTGCCGAATGCGTCCATCCACTACTCTCTAGATCTACCCTGCCTGCCCACGACTCACTTCTCAAGGCCCACACACTCAAGATGGTACGGCTTCGGGCACCTGCAAGAGAAGCGAGGGACGATCGAGGAAGAAGGAGGAAGGGACAAGGTGTGAATGCAGCGAGACGAGTGAAGAGGATTAGAGGCAAAAATTGGAGCACGACGAATGAGCAGCTGCTGGATGCCAGGAGATGGTCGCACAAAGCACGCGAAGGCAGGAGGAATAATTAAAGAAAAGATACCTGCCTGTAGCCACCACTCCGAACGAATTTTGCATCAACCGATGGGGGGCACTTACCGATCGCAGCAGATCAGCTCGTCACCTCCCTCGTTGCACACGAAGCAAGACCTTTCGTGGCGAAGCTTTTTCTTTTCAGTTCTGCACGCAGGCAGGCAAAAAGGCAGGCAAGAAGGGAGGAAGGCACCGGGACGAGACGAGAATAAATGAGTGTCACTTCAAATGTGAGATCACATGAAGATGCGCCTGCAAAGGCCCGCCATCTTGCGAACCGAAAAATCACCCACGAATAACAAACAGCCTTCACCGATGCAAAAACGACACACACAAGAACAGTTCCACGGAGAGAATGCCACGAAGAGGTACTCATTATCTTTTCACTGCATGGTCATCTGGCTTTCCTGTGTGTCTCCCTGCTGCTTCCAAAACGGACCTGGCTTTCCTGTGTGTCTCCCTGCGCCAGAAAGAAAACGGTTGGACATTCGTGAAACACGCGGCCTCCTCTAAAATTTAGACAACACTTTTTTCAGACATACAGACGGACGTAGTGACTGACTGACTGAGTGACTTACTCGTCTTTTCTGAAGTCTTCGGGCTGGAAGATTTGGTTCTTTGTGCGCTCCCTTTTGCCCAGTACAAGGTTGTCGAGAGCCAACCCTGCAGGGACATTCAGACCCGCCAGCTGCGTTACCGCACTGCTGCTCGAAGAGGAAGAAGAGGCTTGTTGAGCTCGGTCTTTCTGCTCTCCTTTATCTGGAGGCGACGATTCATTGTCGTCCTCAGCATCCCCGCCCTCAACCTCTTGCATGGCGTCTCCTGTCGAGATACCCACAGCTTCTCCCCCTTCGGCCTCTCCGTCTCCGTTCTCAGACGAACGTGGTGCCTCTCCCTCTCCCTCAGCGGCATCCTCCATTTGAACATCATCAGGCTTTGCCTCTCCCCCCTCTCCCTCCCTCTTCACTTCAGGCTCCTCTGCCTCCTGTTGCTGTCGGATATGCCCCGGTGTCTTCATCAGAAGCCCCCCCGCGTGGCCCTTCTCCGGCATATCTGAGAGGAGAGGAGACAAAAGGAATGGAAAGAAACGGAATCAGAACCAAAATGATTGGGAGAGATAGGGATGAACGGCATGACAAGGGATGAACGGCATGACAAGAAAAACCAAGACAGAGGAAAACAAACTAACAGAGCCAAGGCAGCCTCAGTGTAAATTCTTTGCCAAAAATCGTCATCATTCTGTGTTACTGTCCTAGAATTCTGTTGTCCCAAAAGACATACATATGTCCAGAAGAGAAGTCAGACAGAATGAAGAAGACAGACTCCCTCAGAACACCAGCAGACCTTCCCCCCTTTTCCGTCACATGTCTGTGCTACTGTCCCCCTCTCAAATTCCCCTCCCTTGTTCCTTCCTCTGTCTGTCTGACCTTCCAATTCCTTTTCTGTCGGCATCTTCCTGTGCTGTCTCTGGATGAAATCCTCCAGGACCCATCCACTCACGTCGTCTCCCTCACTCCTCTGCAGACAGCACACAATCACAGAGCAAGATAAGAGAAAAGGCTTGACGGCGGGAGAGGCAAAAATTCCGATCGAGACTAAAAAGAAACACATCACGCGTTTCACAGAAGCGATTCGACAGCTCTCCTTGGTCCTGTCCTCAAGGACGACAGTGAGAAATCACTAACAGTCTGAGCTTCATGCAGACGAAAGGGGAGCCCGACTGACCTTGATCACCGACGCCCCGTGTCTGATGAGCATCTTGATCTCCTGAGCCGACAGCTTTTCGTCTTGGAGGTCCTCCTCGAGAAGCTGCTGCTTCTCTGCAGCGGCTCCTTCAGTGTTGTTGTCCGTCCTGCAAAAACGTGGAAAGAAAGGGAGAGGACAAAGAGAGAAAAATTGACAGCACGAGAACCAGAGCTCAGAGAGAGATTGCGATTCCGACAGAAGTCATAAGGGCATATGCAAAAAAAAAGGCCACGCGCCCTTCGAACTCAACCACACCAACCCCTCATTATTCTCACGAAACAGGTTCCAGACGTCAAATCGGATGGGACCCTGCTTTGTGGTTATGCAGTGTCACGCGCGTACTTCGCTCCCCAGAGGCATAACTAAACGAAGAACAGAAAAAAACGACGGACTGACCTGACAACCATTTTGTCCAGCTTCAGTTTTTGCTCTCGACGGAACGCCATCCTCTCCTCCACCGTCCACTCAGTCTGGAGCTTGTACACCGACACCTCCCTCTTCTGACCGATCCGGTGGGCTCTGCCTCAGTCGCTCAGTCAATCAAACGAGAAAGAGAGGAGACAAGAAGGAAAAGAAAGAAAGAATGAAGACAGGGCAGTGAGAGAAAGAACCCTCGACGAGACTCAGAGAAATGGAACCAACGAGACGGAGCCAAGAGGGGACGCCACGAAAGTTCCTCTTCTTAATTCATAAATCACCTTCTATCCATCCCCTCTGTGGCACACGAAGGAAATCAATCCAATCAGTCCCCTGTACCGATACAACCCATGCACCTCCCCCAAACACCCCCCCTCCCCCACCTGTCGACTGCCTGCAGGTCCACAAACGGATTCCAGTCCTCGTCGAACATCACCACATGGTTGGCAGAGAACAGGTTGATCCCCAGACCCCCCGCACGAGTAGAGATCAGGTACACAAAGAAGTTCAGAGACGGGTTGTTGAAGTCTCGGATGTCCAACTCGCGCACGATCTTGTTCGTTGACCCATCCAGACGCATGTAGCTCCACCCCCTCCACTTGCAGTACTCCTCCAGTTCATCCAGCACCAACTGGAACTGGGTGAAGATCAGAACCTGAAAACGCACAAAAGAGACGAAAGAGAAGAGAAGAAAAAAAGTGTCAAAAGGCAGATCTGCAGAGTCGAATTTCCGCCCACTTCGCCCCATATCCATACGAACAGACCCATGCAGACACAAAAATACTTCACGAGTCCCAATCAACCCAACCCCCTCCCTCCCACCTTGTGCATCGACGCCCTGGGGGCAGTCTGTGTCTCTTCGGGAGCTTCTCCCTCCTTCGGCGCTCCCTCTGCCACTACTCCCTCCTTCACCTCTATCTCTGTTGTTTCTGCCGCCGCTGCCGCCGCCGCAGCGGCCGGGGCCGGGAGAGCAGCTGCAGCCGCCGCAGCTTCAACGGGCGCTTCCTGCTCAGAGGAAGGAGGGGCAACCTCGAGCTCCATCGGAGCGGCTTCTCCCCCCTCACCCTCTGCCTCTGCAGGTTTTTCTGCAACGACAAGGCTGGTGCCCTCAGAGTGATCTTCCATCTCCACATCTTTCTCCTCCCCTTCCTCCTTAGTCTGTACCTTCACCCCCTTGCGGTCTGGGGAGGAGGAACACGAAGAAGAAGACGATTCCTGGAGAGGCCCGTTGCCATTCACCACATTCGCACTGCTGCCCGAAATCCCGCTGTTCTCCTTATCCCTCTCGGCCTCTGCATCCCTCCCTCCTGATGGAGTCAGAGGCTGCTTGGCCAACTCGGCAAGACCATCTCCCACCTCTGTCTTGACCACCACCCCCGTCTGTTCTTCTGCTTTCACTGCTCCGACTTCCGCTTTCACGCGGGGGAGAGAGGCCAGGGCCTCCGGGTTGGGGTTTTCCTTCTCGAGAACGACGGGCTTCGCTGGAGCAGGGCTGGGCAAGCCCGACATGGGCGTGACGGGAACCTCAACTTCCATGGTGACAAATGAATCCTTCCCACAGAGTCCGTCTTGGAAGGCCGTCTTGGCTGCCTCCGCTCCTGATGCGGGCGGCTTCCCTCCTTCAGCAGCCGCAGCTGCTGGGGCTCCAGCTGCCTTAACGGAATCCCCAGGTGTCGTTTGCTTCTCGTCTGTGGGGGCTGATGAAGAGGATGAGGAAGAAGAAGCTCCGTTGGGCATCTCGTTGTTGGGTGCCTCTTCTGCTGATTTTTTGGAATTGGAGGGACTTGGACGGTTGGATGTGGGAACGGGAGGGGGGGCGGCTTCTTCATCGGAATCCTCGAAGAGGACCTTCCTTCCGGGACGGCTCTTTTTGTTGGAAGGGGGTCGGATTTCTTCTTCTTCTGAGTCTTTACTCTCAGCTTTCTTCTCCTCCTTCTCTTTCTCTTTCCCTTTCCCCCCCTTCTTTTTGCCATTTTGGTCGTCTCCTTTCAAAGATGCCTCCAGAGCCTTCGCAACTGCTGCTTCCTCCTCTCTCGCCTGCTGCTCTGCACGCTTGCGTGCCCTCGCTTCTCGATCGTCTCGGTTGTCCTTCTTTTTCACGGCCGCAGCCTTTCTTTCCTCCTCCAACTTCCTTGCTTCCTCCTTTCTTCTCTCCTGTGCCTCCTGCCGCTTCTTTCTGGACCTCTCCTTCTTTTCCTCCTCGTCCGTCTCCATCCCGAGGAGCGCGTCGTCCTCCTCACCCCCCATCAGGGCATCCATCGGGATGATCTCAACGGGCTCATCTGTGGCCTCACGGTCTGAATATATTCAGTGGGAGGAGGGAAGGGAAGGGTGCACACGCACAACACAAAGATGCAGAGACAACACATTGCATGCTGCAAGGGTGAGGCTGACTGGGGAAATGCTCAGGAAATCGGGAGATCGAAAAGCAACACACTGTCAATCGCTTCTCAAAAGGGAGGCAGACAGAGCAACAACGGAGCCACCCCACCCCACCCCACCCGACCCAAGAAAGACTAACTGCATGGAGCAAACGGGAAAGAAGGGAAACGCACACACCTGCGATGAAATGAGGGTAGATGGTCTGTTTGAGGAAATCAGGATCAGCACAGGGCGAAGGGTCGGAGTCTGCTTTGGGGAACCCGGTTCCAAGCGCTCCCTCTTCCCTCGGATCAGCTTCTCCTTCTCCTCCCTCACCCCCCTTCTCCTTCTTCTCATCCTCCTTGGAAGCCTCTCCGCCCACCCCCATGTCCTCATCCTCCTCGCCATCTTCGTCCCCACTCAGGTCTTCGTCTTCTTTCGCCTTCTTGCCCTTCCCCCCCTTCTTCCTCGAGGCTTTCTTCTTCTCCGCCCTCTCCTTCTCCCTCTCTTTCTTCTCTCGTTCACGCTCCTCGTCTCTGCGCTTCATGGCCGCCGCCCTCGCGGCAGCTCTCTCCATCTCCTCCCGTCTCCGGTCATCTGCCCGTGCGAACCCCTCGACGTACTCCCTGTTCTGCCTGTCCAATTGACAGAGGAGCTTGTCCAGGAAGACCAGCTTTGCAGAGGACTCGACATGGGCAGCTCCTGCAAGCAGACAGGCAGGAAGACAAGTAGGCAGGAGAGAAGCGTGTACAATGACTTCTAAATAGACAGATGGCAGAAGGTGTAGAAGTCGTAAGAGAGAGGAAGACGGACTGCATCGAAGACTGCGTGGGCGGTCATCCATTCAAAGAGTGCAGCAATCCAGAAGGAACCTCCATCCCCCTCAGGACATCGACCGTACATGAATTGATTCTATTTGCAGTGGGGGCCTGCCTACTTTCTGGACTGCATGGATAGAGAGAAAGGTGGTTAACCACAGGGCTGCACCGAAAAAGAGAGCGATTTGGTGATTCTCCTTCAAGAAAGACAGAGAGAACAAAGAGCTGACCAGACTGTATGACTCTTATTCGAATGGAAAGAAGGAATTAAAATCCCTTCAACCAAGGTCTCCGCAGAAAAAATATATGACCATCTGGCTGACTCCCTGACTGACCTTTCTGCTCCTTCAGAGCCGCAGCGTTCATCTCGAAGTGTTCCATTGCGTCCTGTCTCTTTTCCCTCTCCTCGATGCCCTCCACGTCCAGTCGTTCGAGGAACAGCTGACGCAGCTGCTGTTCGACGTGCGAACGGGAGACGATGGCCCGAGGGTGAGAGCTGAAGCAGCAGCAGCAGAGAAGGAAGAGAGGGGTGAGGGGGAAATGGAATTTGTGCAGGAAGAGAGACGCCAACAAAGAGAGAAGGAAGAGACAGACAAAGCACTGAACAGGGAGAGACCGGAAACGAAGAAGCAAAAATGACCTTTCCCCTTCACAGGACTGGCACGAGAATCAGACCGAGTTCCCAACGAGAGACAGACGCGCACTATGGACGGAAACAAAGACAAGCTCACGCTCCACGGATCAATCGGGGCACTTCCTTCATTCTACTTCTCCGCATGCACACAGGCACTCCCTCGTAAGTAAATTTCTACTGCATACCCCCACAGCCTCTGTCCCTCAGAGCATTCAGTGAAAATAACGGTCGGGAGCAAATAAAAAAAGAAAGCGCACTAACCAGCAAAGTCGCAACTTGACAATCACGCCCATCAGCTTTCGGAGGTTCAGATCCTGCATCGTCTTCCCTGCCTTCTCGGTCAAGGACAAAAGCAGCTTATACCTGCAGCCAGAGAGAGAGAGAGAGAGAGGGATTTTATGAAAAACGGAGGGATGGGGAGGGATCAAATAAGTATGTGCGGACCAACAATTGGGAAAGGAGGTAAGAACGGAGCTAGGCTGATGACCTGAATAAGCGCCGCGTCAAGAAACTGCGTCTGAACAAAACGCCACCTGGATAGGAAAGGAGCGACTCATGCTTGATCTGAATTCACACTACTGGACTTGGAGATGGATAGACGCAACAAGTTTCTTTGCCCACAATCCAGCAGGAGAAGAAAAAGCAGTCGAACCATCCCAGCCAATTAATTATCTGAATGGATGGCTGACTGACTGCCAGACTGACTGACCACTTCGCAGCTGAGGGTGTGAGGGGAAGCCAGACGTCGTAGATCGTCTTGGGAGGCAGCTTGATGACCTGAGGGTAGCGCGACAAAAAAGAGAAAGAGAGACGTGACAACAGACGAAGATTGATGATCACACGAGGAGCAGGAGACCAATGCGACTGCGTCTGCCACGGCAGCACGACGGAAGAGCCCTCAAAGAGCTCCCCCCCCCCCCGGGAAGAGATGACGAAAGGAAACCAAACAGACGGGCCACGGTAAAAAAGAAAGGTCCAAAAGGTTCTCTCTCACTGACCAGTTCTTTTGTTCTTCTCATCATCAGCTTCGAGAGAAGTCCACTCACTTTCCTGCACATACAAAAAGATTCCAACATGCCATATCTGCTGCAGGAAAGAATACTCACCATGAAACAAACCTCTATGATCAAGGCTGGCGGGAGAGAGAATAATGTCCTAGTCAATCCGCCAGTGCAATTCTGAGGGTGGTCTGCTTCTTCTCTCTATCCCTTCATAGGATCCCCCTTCGCCTTCCAACCAAACCCCATCGCCGCTATGTACACAAATGGATTCTAACGGGAGTATCACAACCAAAACAGGGTGGGTAGAAGCAGAATTTCGGGACTGTTTCTGCAGTGATTTTTCTTTTGTTTGGATCACCTCCCTTGAACGCAAAACAGGACAAATGGGAAACGGGAAAAGAAAAAGGAAGGAGACCCAGAGAGAGAAAGGAGAAGAACTGACTGGATGAGGGTAAGGTCCACCTGCAAGTCGAGGTCATCGTCGTCGCTCTCCTTTTCCTTCTCTTTCTCCTTCGCGTCCTTCAGTGCTTTGGGGCCTCTCTTCGCCCCCTTGTTCTCCTTCTTGCTTGGCCCTTTTCCGACAGAGAAGGCCTGAGAAGAAAAACATGGAAAGAGAGAATAAAGTGAATTAAGTGCGGAAAGCAAGAGAACAGAAGAGTGCTTTCTAAGGAAACGAACGTTTCTTCTTTTGTGCACAACGAATGTGTACAAACAAACAGAGTCTCTACAACAAAGCCAAAAAAAAAAAAACGGACCACTTAGGGCTACCTACCTGCTCAAAGACGTCCGAGTCCTGCAAGATGTCTGGGAAGAGAAAGTTGCAGAGAACGAACAGCTCCCTGATGTTGTTCTGCAGAGGGGTGCCTGTCAGCAGCACCCTCATGTTCCCTGCCACCCTGTCGAGAGAGTGACGCACGCTCCCGCGATCATTTTTGATGCGGTGGGCCTCATCTGCATGCATAGGGGGGGAGAAGAGACAATTTGATTTTGTCAAATGCGTGGGTGTGAGGGGCTCGAAAAAAAAACAAAAAAAAACCCTCTTCGTCCCATTCTCCTTGCTTGCTTGCGTGCACAAGCGCCTCTCTGAGCATCCGAAAACAGGAATCGGGAAGAACCCCAAAGAAACAGATACGAGGCAGGCAGGCAGACGAAGGAAGCAGGGACGAACCGAGAATGATGCACTGCCACTTGATGTCGTCTGCGAAGAATTTCTCTTCAGTCTTCACGGTCTCGTAAGTCGTGATGTACACGTCGAAGTACCCGAAGAGAACCTGCACAAACGGTGCACAAGGGGAGAGAAGGGAAGACACACAGTGAATGCCCAGAGTGCGAATTCAGAGAGAGTCTATGTAGAAGGAGACCAAGGCACTGAATGCGCACCCCTCCCTCCCTGCCCCCCTCCCTGACCTCCTGAGAAGTCAACTGAAAGTCCCTCTCGCTGGCGGTCCCACAGATCTTCACCATGGAGAGCTCAGGCGTGAACCTTCGGATCTCACGGGCCCAGTTGCCAACAGTGGAGAGGGGCACCACAATCAAGTGAGGACCTGCAGACACGCAGGGGACATTCACAGATGGAGGGACATCAGCGAGCGAACGAATGAATGAAAACAAACATGTGGAGCTTGCTTCATGAACTCTAAGGCGAAAGACAGCGACGAAAGGAAGCGGGCCGTCCAGATGGAAGAAGCCTCGCAAGCGGGAGGAAGATAGATGTACGTACACACACACACACACACACACACACACACACAGTGGGGGGGGGCTGGAGACGTAGAGAGGTAGAGAAGGAGTGGATGATTAAATTGCCCGGTCGTATGATTCTCGGACTCCCTTGCTCAGTGATAGACCCTCCCTCTTACTGGCTGGCTGACCGGGAATTTTCCGGACGATTTTGAGGAAGGAGAGGAAGGCGAGGGTCTGGATCGTCTTCCCGAGTCCCATCTCGTCGGCCAGAATCGCCCCTGCCTTGTTCATGAACGAGTGGATCAACCAGTTGACGCCCTTCACCTGCAGGCAAGCAAATATTTTTTTGAAGGATTGCGGTCTACATCTAGTCATTCATTCGCGTCTGGAGGAGTCAGAGACACAAAAACGCAAAAACAGACATTGAAGGAATCACGACCAACAGGAGTGGGGGTGGGGAGGAGCCAATACGCGAGACCGCTTTTTGTTCGAAGGAGGTTAGAAGGGAAAGGAAACATACATGCACCTCTGCACCTCTGTCTTGCTTGCGTGCATTCGTTTCACCGCACCTCACTACTTTTTTTTTCGGACACTAAGAGGAACGCAGAGTGGCTTTCCGTTTGAAAAAAGGCTGCTCTGCTTTATTGCTTTGTCTTTCTTTGCGATACGCTTCATCATGAACACACAATCTGGAATTCCTTGGGAGGGAAAAAATGAAGAAAAGGGTTGAATGAAGAGTTTGCTTGCACATGGACACCCCCCAGACCAACCAAGCCAACGGACCTGGTAGTGCTTCAGAGAGATGCCTTCAGTAAGGAGGTCCTTCTTCATTGGATCCCCCTCGGGCAAACGGGCCTGCTGCCTCAGAGCCGACTGCCAATAGTGGGGGACCTTCTCACCGCTGTCGCCGCCGTCCTGGATGGAGGAGGAAAAAAGAAGAGGCAGAAAGACAGAGGCACAGAGAAGGAAATGAAACAAAAGTGCCACTTGAGTGATAGGTACCCACTAGATTTACTTGCATCATAGAATTCCAGAGAGCACGGCAAAGTTGCAGCCAGCACAAAAGCAGAGATACCCGGATTCGGCCAGAAAGAAAGTTTGGGAACGAACACGACGGAGCAGAAAGAAAAGAAGGACGAAAAGAAAAGAAAGAAAGAAAGGGGCAGGAAAGGAAACGGAATGCACTTTTTTGTAATCTGAATCCCAATCCGAATATTAGTAGGGGGGTGCATCCACGCTGATGAGAAAAATCTGCTTTTTCTCTCACTTTACTCACCGCTTGAGACCCATCCTCACTCTCCGAGTCGCTCGCGTTTTCCTCTCTCCGCCTCTTGAGCCGTCCCCCCTTCTTTCCCGCCTCCGCCTTTTTCTTCTCCTTCTCTGCACAGACAGTCGGTTGGAGAGAAATCAGAACAGTAACTGCACAGGGCCAGACAGTGCCGACCCGCACCCCCCCACTCTTCTTTGATCACCGATCGTTGGACAAGAGCAACTTGACGGAAATGAGCGCCTCACGCACCCACGCAGTTATCTTTTTGTGTGCTATACCTTTTGCTGTTGCGTATCAGAAAGAACACAAAAGACCCATGCGCTCTGTTTGAGAGGCCCCAGCGTTCCCGTCTCCTTCCTGCGACTGACCGCTCTTCTTCAACCCCATTTTCTCGGCGTACTTTTTGATCTTCTCGAATTGCCTGAAGGGAAGGGAAGGGAAGGGAAGGGAATGCAAGGGAAAGAAGGGAAAGAGACAAGGAGCGGGACGAATGAAGAATCAGTGCACCGAGGCGATCCGTTCCGACTGTGTCTCTCTCTCACTCCCTGTGTGGAGATGGATGGACAAAAAGGGAAGGAGGTATTTCAAAGTGCGTGGGAGAATCGACAGACACCAGCTCAGGCCTGAAAAGAGAAGACAACAGAAGAGGAAAGAGAAGAGCAGTGTAAAGGCTGGCCACTAGGTGGAGATTCCCACACTGACACACAAAGGAAGGCAATGTGTGTGATGAGAAAACCGCAGACCCACTCACTTGGAGGCGACGAAGGGCCGGATGTACTTGCGGCTCTCGTACAGAAAAACGTTCCTCTGCATCGTTGTACAAACAGCAGGGGTGTTACGGGGACACAACAGGGACGCCAGCACAAGAGAAGAGAAGAGGAAAGGAGCAAACGGAGAAGGGGGAAAGTCCATAGCCTGAAGCTGCATCAGCTGTTTTGACCTCTCGTCGTCCTTTCATTCATTGTCACTGAGACGGACGGCGGAAGACCCACAACGAACGACTTCGGGAAACGATGGATAAACAGAACGAAAATGAGGCGACCAAGTATGAAAGACGCAAACGGAAACTCGGAAACAGCACCGCCCATGACAACGAATGAAGGCTGAGAAAGACAAGGAAAAAGGAAAAACGACGTCGTCAAGAGTGTATGCGTGGAACGAAGTGAAAAACGCATGGTTGATACAGCACCTGATCTCAATCCGAGTGAGTCGGGTAGCGAACGAGTCAGTGAGTGCAGACAAAAATGCATCGACCCATCGGCTGACTGACTGACTGACTGCCTGACGTTCTTTCTGGCGATGCGCATCTGCTTGTCGACCCTCTCGATGAGCTGTTCGAGGTGGCGTTTCCTTTGCGCCTTCGTCAGTCTGCACACATACACACACACGCATGTGTTCGGTTGTGTCTGTGAGTGTGTGAGTGTGTGCGTGTGTGTGTTTCGGCGGGAGCCTGGAGGGGGAAAGACGAAAACAAGGTGAAACATCAGGAAGGCGTAAGTGCAGAGCAAAGCTGAGTAGCAAGGAAGACCAACCAACCGACAGACAGACAAGAAAGAACTCTCTTCTAGGAAAAAAGACAGAGGCCAGGTGGAAGAGGAATCAAATTGTCCCTTACTCTTTCCCTCTATAAGTCTCACAAATTCACTCCTGCCTGTCTGATCAGGAGAGGGCATACAGAAATAATGAAAGGGCTGAGGACTGTCGAGACTGACTGTTCAAATCCCCCCTTTTTGTTCGGATCGAAGCCCTGACACTTCGGACAGGACCTGAGGGCGTGAAGGCAGGGAAAGGGCAACACAAACACACAGACACAGACACAGACACAAACACAAACACACACACACACACACACAGAGGGAGCAGGGTCAATTTTGGTGTTCTTGTATCTTTAGTTCTTCGTCTGTATCCTCGGTCTGGGTCAGATTTCCGCATTTTTCATCAGATGTCAGGGAGTACAAAAACGGGTCAACGACCGACCACATTGCCTGGTCCGTTCCCCCCCCCTTTTTTTTCCTTGTGTCCTCTCGACAGCGCTATTCTCTGCCCAGCAACACTTCACTCAGCCGTCTCAGACAGAGAACGACTTCCCCCCCCACTAACGGTTTTCTCCTTTCGGCCTCTTCATTAAAAAAGCTCTCTCCGCTTCATACCTACTTTCCTTCTCGGTAAAACGGAAACAAGGAGGGCAGAGCCGACTCTTCCTTCTGCCCCCTGACTGACTGACTGACCATGGGACCCCCTCAGGAAGGGTTTTGACTTTGATGCACTTGGCATGGTACGAGCGTGGGCAGGTCTCGCAGTAGATCAGTTTCCCCGGACCCTGGCAGACGCCGCAAAAACGGGAGTTGATGACGAGGCCGTCAGGCCCGATTTTTCGTTCCTCTCCGTCTCCGGCGTTCTCTTTGTCGTCATCGCGTTGGGCTGCGTCCTTCCTGTCTCTGTTCACTAGTCCCCCCGCTTGGGCGGCCTTTCCCTTCCCCCCCCCCTGCTTCTTCACACACGCAGGACAGAACCAGTCTCCCTCTGGCTCGTCCACAAGACCCTGCATCCATCCAACCACACGCACATTCTTCCTCAAACCAGCCGTGTGTGCAGACAAAGCCACGGGCCAAGCTTGGCGTCCTCATCTGGAATCTATGCGTCCAAACCGAACAAACAAACAGCGGGAGACAGTCCCCATAGCCAGGTCTTGGGCTCGAGGAGCCAAATTGCGGCAAAAAGGGAGGGAGGGGAAGGAAAGGCAAAGAAAGAGCCGGAGGAAGACAAGACAGATTGTTCCAGGAGGGCACACTGCATCATGTATGAAAGGCGCAATGGAGAAGGAAACAAGAGACAACAACTTGCATTGCCCTTATTTCATCACATGACTCCCTCCCTCTTCTCCTTTCTTGCAGTGTGTGTCTGCCAATCGCCTTCTTGTCTCTCTCATTCGAGTACAGAAGACTTACACAGCAGACGTTGTGCGCAGAGTTTGTGCAGCCGTCGCAGAGCAGCAGCACAGCATTCTCACCCAGCGAATCCTGAGCAAACACAGAAATGCAGACACACAGACAGAGGGAAAAACACACAATAGAGAAGCACGGGTATACATGGGAGGCATGGGAGGAAACAGAGGCACAGTCGCACGCAAGGAAGAGGGTAGGTGAAAGGAGGGCAAAGCTTGCGGCAAAGGAAGTCCAAACTGAACAGTGAATCAAACTAAAGAAACAGAAAGTCTCTCTCTCTCGCGCGCATACACATACACACACACACACACACACACACACACAGAGAGAGAGAGAGAGAGAGAGACAGAGAGAGAGAGAGAAGGGACGGGAAGGGGGGGAGGGGCGGACAGAGAGAAGAACCGACAGACCGACCAACCGACAAACAACGACAACCAGGAGAACGGGCAGAAGAGGGAAGACAGCCCCAACGCCGGAACCAAAAGCAGAGACAGCGAAGAAAAAGAAATTTTCACGGATAGAGGCCGAAGAAATCGAAAGCAAGACAGGGAACGAGTTGAAAAGAGCACGACAGGCGAAAGAGGAGAAATGAACATTCGGAACCAAACTATGGACACGCTGAAATGGGACGAAGGTCCAGTTCCCCACCCGTCCGACGTCTCTTCCCCCCTCACTGACGTCGTCTTCGTGTCTTCTACAGATGTAACAGTGGTCATCATTCTTCTCGTTCTCCTCGCATTCAGGGCACTGCAAAGAGACGACAAAGAATGAAGGAAGAACAGAAGAGACTTGAGGCACAGTTGCAGTCTCGCCTTTCTCTGTAGTGCAGGGCTTTCACCCAAAAAGAGACAGGAGGCGGCCTCCTGCCTGAAGAACGCAAGGAAAGGCACAAAGAGCATAGCGTGGCCAGTTTTCTCGCCAGAATTGCCTCCTAAACCCAAACGGAGCTGCAACACACTTTTCTTCTCAGCAGTCAGAAGCGAACAGCTGGGGGGGGGAAGAAACCGACCAGCCAAGTCTTCCGGTCGATGCTCGAGATCTGCTTCTGAGGAATTGCAAGGCACACGAAGTGGTACCTGTGCTTACACCTTCCGGATGTGCCTGCAGAGAAGAAAAGGAGAGAGAGGTCAAGGAAGGAAGGAAACCGCTTATCCCTCATGTGGAGCCTAGAGAGCCGACTGACATGTGATTTCCGGATCGGTGTCACGGCACACTTCGCACCAATCCCTCTTCCGACTCATCACGGTGAGTCTTCAGAAGGGTTTTGGCGAAAGATTCTCACTTCTGGTCGTCTTCTCCAAGGCAATGAGCTTTCTGATCAACAACTTCAAAAGGAAGGTCTTGCAACGGAGTCTGTCGGACCGACGGACCCACGGCTCTCTCCGAAAACAGAATTCCAGGGAGCCGGAAACAAAACAAGGCCTCCGGCAAACCAAGAGTAGGGGTTCCACAAAAAATTGGGTGAAAAAACGAGCAGAAAAGACCTCTTCTTTGCTGAAAAACGGATTTTTGTTTCTGACAGATTTCAGGGCGCCGCTTCGTCAATCTTTGTCGGTCGCGGAAAATCCGAAATTTCGTTGGGGGGCATTCGCGTTGCACAGTTCCTAAGCCAGAAACCTAACAGTCAGCAAAATTTGACTCTTTGCGGGGGCCTTCCGTGGCCTTTCCGGGGCCCCGCACATGCAGTGAAAAAAACTATAGTGTCGAGCTGCCATCTGAGGCATTAGATTGCCCGCACCTTGCCTTAATTGGGCCTTTTGAGAAATCTGCATTCCAGAATTTTATAATTTCCAGGGGAAATTTACCGAGAGGCCCTCAGAAAAGCAGAATTTACATCTGTCCTAAATCAGTAGCGGGTGTGTGTCCCTGACGGATCAGAGTGGCCCCGAAAGGCGCTTTCCCGGGCCATTTTGGGAACCTTTTAGTGAGCTTTCCGGGGTCCAACATTGCGTCCGCGCCCCAGTCTCCCAACTGAAAACCGGCCTTGAAGCAAAGACCTCTACAATTGAAGGTGTCTGAAGATCTTTTTGTGTGATTTTGTGTGATCTGCACCTTACACGTGTCGTCGAGAAGTCTTGTCGAGGTCGTTGTAGTAGTTTTGTCACAGGAGGAGCCCAGGAAGTCCGGTTCCGTTCCGTCTCCGTTACGCCCCATCCACTTCCTTGTCGCAGCATGAAGACTGCAGTTTTTTGTGCCTCCGTTGCCTGTGCTTCGGCACTGCGCATCACCTCCCCTGTCGAGCAGCTTGCCGTGCTCGAAGAGCTGATGGGAGCTTCTGAGGGCTTCGTCGCTCCTGCTCAGCGCCACAATGCGGTCTCTCGCAGCAGCCGGGCTGCCCGTGTTGGCAAGAGCTCAGTTGCCATGCTCGACACCTCTGCTCTGTCTCGTGCCGCTGACGAGTCCCGTGGTCTTGCCATGGACTCCATTGCTGCCGCAAAGTCTGGGCACCTTGGTCTTCCCCTTGGCGCTGCTGAGATCGGTGCCGTTCTCTACGGAGACGTTCTTCAGCAGAACCCCGAAGATCCTCAGTGGTTGAACAGAGACAGATTTGTTCTTTCTGCCGGTCATGGTTCTATGTTCCTGTATTCTTGGCTTCACTTGGCTGGCTACGATCTTCCCAAGGATGAGCTGAAGCGTTTCCGCCAGCACCACTCCATGACCCCCGGTCACCCCGAATTCCCCTCCTCTGAGCACAACACACCCGGTATCGAATCCACCACCGGCCCCCTGGGTCAGGGCGTCTCCAACGCAGTCGGTATGGCTGCTGCCGCCAAGATGGCTGCTGCTCGCTTCAACACCCCTGAGCACAAGATCATTGACCATCACATCTTCGCTCTCTGCGGAGATGGGTGCATGCAGGAGGGGGTGTTCGCGGAGGCTGCTGCCTTTGCAGGGCATGAGGGACTTGACAATCTGATTGTCATGTATGATTCCAACGCAGTCACTCTTGATAAGATGGCTGACTGGACTATGTCTGAGGAGACTGCCGACCGTCTCACCGCTCTCGGCTGGGACGTGGTCACCCTTGAGGACGGCCACGACCTCCAGGCCATCAAGGCAGCCGTCGACAACGCAAAGGCCAACAAGAACGGAAAGCCCAAGATGATTGTCTGCAAGACTGAGATCGGCCGTGGTATCCCTGAGGTCGCTGGAAAGACCGCAGCTCACGGAGAGGGAGGTGTGAAGTATGTTGATGAGGCCAGAAAGGCTCTCGGACTCCCCGAGGAGAAGTGGTCAGTCAGTCAGGAAGGCAGGCAGGCAGGCACAGATTGATACATATGGGTTTCTGTTCTCTCAGTGTGTCAGTCCAGCGAGCGTGAACGAATCAGTCAGAAGCCCTGCAGGTTTTTCATGGGGTTCTCAGGGTCGTTGTGTGTGAGGGAGACGGTGTGTGCTTCTTTATCTCTCCTTGCTCCCTTTTTTCTCTTTCTCTTTATGCCCTTGTGGGGATCAATTCGGGGGTCCAGGGTGCCTTTGCAAGACCCAGACCCGGGTCCAGGTAGAGGAAGAGTAAAAATGATTAAAGAGATGCACCGTGGGCAGCAGGGGGTGGCTAGTACCGAAAGTACCTTCTAGATTCAACATGGGGGGAAGGAAACGGAGGCTCGAGGCTTGCAGCAAGTGGGGGAGAAGGGAGAGGAGAGTCAGGCAGGAAGGGTGACCTCTTCTCAAGATTCTCAGGACATTCCTTTTTCGTCTCATTCTCTCCTCGGCAGCAGACGGTCTACTTGCATGGGGCCGAAAAGAGAGAGAGGCACATGAAATGACAACCAGCCAACTTCGGAGGGACGCTTTGCCTCTGAAGGCTTTTGCTCACTCTTGTTCCCGTCTTGTCCTTTTTTCTTGCTCGCTTGCTTGCTTTCTTTTACAGGTATGTCTCTCCCGAGACCTACGACTTCTTTGGCAAGCACAGAGAGGAGCAGAAGAAGAAGTATGAGGAATGGCAGAACACCTTCGCAGCATGGAAGAGCGCAAACCCCGAGCTGGCACGCACTCTGAATGCTGGTGTGAGCAAGGAGTGGGGCACTGAGGAGCAGGTCAGTGGAAAGCAAAGAGGGAGAGGGAGAGGGAGGGACAGAGAGAAGGTCACCGATTGCATGAGAGAGAGAAAGTTATAGATTGCATGTGATGACCGAGGACTTTCTTTCCTCGTTTCTCCTGCCCCCACCTCCCTGTAAGACTCCGGTCACCCCGTCGCGTCACCATCTTCCTCTCTGTCAACCGTTTTTTCTTTTTGCTCTGAGCCTGATCTGACGTCTGTCCTTTCGAATGTCTTTTGCTTCTCCGCCTTGTTGTGATTCGCGTCAAACGGTGCTGATCCCTCAATGATGCAAGCCGGGGGGCATCCAGTCCTTGCGGGCGTCTTCAATTGCTTCTTTCGTTCCTTTTTTTCGTGAACTTCTTCTCCTTTTTGAGCGTTGCCTGACTCCTGTCCTTCCCTTCCGGTTTCTTTCTGTCGTATCTTTTCATTTTCTTTCTCCTCTCACTCTCTTCCCCCGACCTACTGGCATTGTCAGAGAACCGTTTGCACACACACTCATTTGTTTGTTTTCCATAGCCTGCACCTTCCCCTCTCTTTCCACTCAATTAACTACTTATCCTCTTCCCCCTGTCCCCCCCCCTCTGAATGCCCTCGTCACAAAAATCCTTCCTTAATTCATGCAGGTCCTCGCTGCCATCCCCGAGTTCGACGCCTCCAAGAACATCGCCACCCGCATTGCCGGTGAGACAGTGATCAACGCTGTCGCCAAGGCGGTCCCCCTGTACGTCTCCGGATCTGCCGACCTCCACGGATCGAACAAGAACTACATCAAGGACGCCGGAAACTACGGAAAGCCCTTCCCTGGAGGAGACAAGAGCTATGCAGGCAGAAACCTGTATTTCGGAATCAGAGAGCACGCCATGGGCTCTATCATGAACGGTTTCGCTTACTACGGAATCTTCCGTATCTCCGGTGCAACCTTCCTTGTCTTTGCAGACTACATGAGAGCCCCCGTTCGTGTGGCCTCTCTCTCCGAGCTTCCCGTCTCCTACATCTGGACTCACGATTCCATTGGAGTCGGTGAGGACGGACCCACCCATCAGCCCGTGGAGGTGGTTTCCTCCATGCGCGTCATGCCCAAACTTGATGTCTACCGCCCCTGTGATCCCGAAGAGACCGCTGCCGCCTACGCTGCCTCCATTGGTCGCATTGACGGACCCACCGCTCTGATCCTCACCCGTCAGAACGTTCGCACCATCTCTGAGGTCCCCGCCTCTGTGAAGCGTGAGGGCTCCCTCAAGGGTGGCTACGTGATCAGACAAGAGAAGGCTGCCCTCGAGGGCATCATCATGGCCACCGGCTCCGAAGTGCAGCACGCCATCGCTGCTGCCGAGAAGCTCGGAGACGGATGGAGAGTCGTCTCCATGCCCTGCTTGGAACGCTTCGACCGTCAGTCCCAAGCCTACAAGGACTCTGTCCTTCCCCCCTCCATGCGCAACCGCTTCGCCATTGAGGCTGGTGTGACCGGTTTGTGGTATAAGTATGTGGGTATGGACGGGTATGTGGTGGGTGTGGACAGGTTCGGCTTCTCCGCTCCCGGAGACATTGTCATGAAGGAGCTGGGTATGACCGCAGACAACCTGGTTGAAAAGATCCAGGCTCACTCCAAGACCCTCACACCCGCATGAACAAAATCACACCTCGACTTGACGACATGCCTCTGCACGCATGAACCGAAACCGAAATAATGAGTGAGTGTTCACAAGTTTTTTCTTTCCCCCCTCTGCCCCCCCCCTCTCCCAAGGCTGAGGGTCCATCTCGGATTTTGATCTCCCCCTTCCCCTCCCCTCAAAACAAGTCGCCTGCCACCTTTTAGTCCCTTTCTTCCTTTGGGTTTGGCTGTGCGCTCTTCCCTTCTCTTCCTGTCCCGATTCCCATCCACACCGCCCACCCCCTTGGAGAGGAATTAATTCTTTTTTCCCCTCCCCTTCCCGTTGCATCACCGACCCGCCCAACTTCTTACACACCGAGAGAGTGAGTGCACACCCCGGCAGACCCAATAGTAGTCAATTAAGCAAGTCAACAAACCCACCCCATCTGGCCTCTCCCTCTACCAATGGCGGGAGGGGAGGGCGCCTACCTACCCGCACAGCAGAAAGAAAGAGCACCCAGGACGACGCAAACCGGTCTGTTCCGAGTGTTTATCGGTCTGTTTGCGGAGGGAGTTGAGTAAGTGAGTCTGTTCAGACCACCCATTCGCCTCAGTAGTTTGTATAGAAAACCAAAAAAAGAAAGAAACGAATTGCAAGCTTGTATGGGTGCGCCCACAGATGAAAACGAGCAACCTTCTTTTCCAAAAACCTTCCTTGCGGGTTCATGATGGTCTTTTCTCTTCATGTCCGTCTGATCTCTTTCTTTGTTTTTGCTTCAAAACTGCGCTGTCTCTCTCTCTCAATCTCTTTGTAACTTTTGTCGGCACACGTTTTTTCTCTGCTTAGCGACGTCACGATTAAGAACATTGAAAGGGCCAGGAAGTAAGTGATGTGCTTGAAAGGTGTACGATGGATGTTTTGGTCCATGCCGTGGCGCATGAATGTACGACTGGAGGAATGGGATCCATGCATTTGCAGCAAGCTTCAGTGCGCAGGAGTTCTTGCTGCATAATTGACCGCTGCTGGGTTTCTCTGGCTCACTTTTTGTGGTGAACCAGCGTAATTTTTCAAACCATGTCAAGAAACGACCCTGTCATGGGGGGGAGGTCCAATTTAAATGTTATATAGCAAGTAGTTCGCTTTTCTACTTCTCATACATGTGTATTGTGTGCGTACCAGTGATAGCAGATGTGATAGCCTTTGATTTTAGCGTTTTCAAGATTAAGTAACTATCATACGTAGATTAGGTAAGATTAGGTAATATATTAGATTTGACGTACTTTGTGTGAATTATGGTCTGGAAAGCGAACTTAACTTTGGACTCGTAAGCACTCGAGTCTGGTAAGTGCCCTCTCAGCGATATTTTCGGGGCATCACACTGCGTGCGTCAGTTTTTCAATCGGAGATTCACGTACATACACGCCCTCCCACCTCAACTCTTTGTAAGTGCCCCTCAGCTTCGCTTTCTGGGGCCATTCTGAGATGAACTGCCAGCAGTGAAATTTTAGTTCATTTTTATACTATATTTAATGTGAGAGTTAAACTCAGAGTTTTAATGTCTTCAGTTTTAATGAATTTAATTAAATTAATTAGATTTTAAATTTGAAATCGAGTTGATTTCTAGGTTATTCTAGGTTTATTTACACGAATACACTGGAACTATAGTGTGTGCAGAAGAATTAAGCTCAAATTTGTGGAACTATTTTGGAACCTTTTGACAGACTTTTGTGTCACATTGATCAAATTTTCAAAGTTGTGACACAATAATTGTAATTTTAAGAATTTTTGACTGATTCAATTAAAATACACTTATATGTGTAAAAAAAAATATAGTTGTAGATTACATTAAATTTTACTGTGTTGGGCGCCGCCCCCCCCAGGGCATGGTTTGACACACGTCAGGGGGCAGCGCAGGCTCGCGATCCGCACATGCACATATGAACAAATCATCTATAGCAAATCAAACATGCCCCCACAAACAAATCTAGTAACAAATCATGTATGACGAAGATATGAGTCAGACGGTGTTTACGGTGGAGCTATATATATATATATATATATAGAGAGAGAGAGAGAGAGAGGCCCTGCACTATTTAAAAAAAAAAAAAATCTGAAAAGAGACATGGTCTAGAACACGGTGGATCTTGCGAAGAACACTGTATTCACTGTCCTGCAGTCGAAGGTAAAAAGGTGATCGACGATGCGGTGCATCGATTGTTAGCGTGCGTGATAGGGGTGTAAGAACAAGGGGGGGGGGATGCGTTCGAACTCTTAGAACTCCAGATCCGACGGGGTCCCCCTCGTTCGAGCTCTAGGGAGATCAGACCCCTATGAACGGGGACCCCCCCGTTCGGAGAGCTCTAGGTGAGAAAAAGTGCTAGGTTATGAAGACAACCTAGATGATGACCTTCATGAAGCCTAAACTATTCTCAACTCTAACTCAAAACATACTTAAACTTCTGAAATTCTAGCTAAAATCTTCTTGTAACATTTTATAACTTGAATAAAATTAACTTCAGCATCAATTGAATTCAACTCCGTCATGAGGTATCATTAATCAGCTTCTAATTTTTTCTAATTTGTTATCAAACAAAGAATGGCAGAGGCAGAAACATTTGCGATATAGACATTATAGGTAATCGATGTGCCCTTATGTATCAGGGCAGTCGTTGTGCACCTGCAGAAAGGCAGCCAAAATTCTTGGTGAGCCAGTTAGATTCTCTTCTGGCTCGTCAGTGTTGTCTGCCTCGGGCCACCCCTTCCACTTGATTCTAAACCACTGTTCCCTCCTCCGAGGAGGGCCTCTCCACTCCCATCCATGCACAGGACTTTGTTGCAGGGCTTGCAGAGCAGCTTGTGCGGATCGATGACAGTGCTCCCATCTCTTTAGACTTCCTCAACAAGATCGGGGTTCCGTTTCATTGCATGGTCCTAATCTTCCTTCATTTCCCGTTGGCTTCTCTTTGTGTTTGGGCCAGGCCTGCTTATTATGGCGGCATGGTCTGCACTCCGCTTTGGGGGGAATCTCAAAAAAGATATTTTGAAGTACGAATCTTCACAGCATCTTGAAAGGACTTCAGAGGGAAAGACAATAAAAAAATTAATGGTCGGCAACGGATCAGCGATCTCAATGGGGTCTGGGCTTGAGCAGCAGAATCAGCAGCAGTGAGTGGTGTAAGGGTATCATAGTCAGCAGCAGTGTAACGCAAGAGAAAACAGAATAACCATACAAGAAGAAATCGACTATTCACAGAAGGCGGGGCATGGCGGGGCAGGTGAATCATTCAATGACAGACTCGAAAAATTAATTTTGATCGCGCGCACGAACTCTGTGCGCCCCCCCCCCGCCTATTCGATCCGACGGGTCCCCCCCCCCCGTTCGCGCTCTGCAGCCCCGTCCGAAGGACGGGGCCCCCCCGTCGGGCAGGCTCTTACCTGCCCCGCCGACGGGGTCCCCCCCCCCATCCAAAAGAGATTTTACACCCCTATCGTGCATACGAACAGAGCAGCTTAGATCTAAACTTCACTCGCTGGCAGAGAGAGTGAACTAGAGAGTGAAAGAGAGAACAGGAATCAGTGAAAGGGTCTGCAGAGCAAGATGGACTGCTGCAGCTGGGGGAAGAGGTATCGGGGAAGAAGAGACATATGTAAGAGAGCTCGTTTCATTCATTGTGGACCGAGGGCCGAAG
>JAHBMJ010001365.1:2500-24063 GCA_018398765.1 Chromera velia
GAAATTTCAGTCCTGCCCCCTCTCGGCAGTTGAGGAACAGAAAGCTACTGAAAAGTGTCTGACCTGTCTCGTGTCGAGCACACCTGCATGTACGTCTATTCGGCTGCTTTGCGGGCACTGCACGGTTTTTTCTTCGAATTCAGGGTTTTCTTATGCGAAAATTCTCAGACTTCTTATAGACATTCAGTCCGAAAGAGTCAAGTGAAGCACCAAAAACCGTTCGTCGGGCCTGTTTTGTATAGACTACAAACTGCAGACGTCCTTTGTGTTGCAAAGTGTTGACAGTGTTGCGAAATGTTGCGAAGACACCTGCAGACCGGTGACGGCTCGGGTCGGTGGTAGGCGGCGATTATCATATAACCGCGCGGCCCGCCGTTGTCTCCGCCACCCGCCGCCGGCGCACGCGCACTACACGCTTGTGCGGCACAACTCCCGCGTAGGCCATACGCATATATACAGCTATCGTCGCGGCACGGATGTTGCCGGGAATTGCATAAAAAGATGTTGTGTTGATTATTATTAATTCTTCAGTTCCATCTGCGTCAACTTAGGGATTCCATTTTTTTTTTTTTCGTTCTTTTTTTTTTTTTTATTTCTTTTCTATTTCTGTCAGCGTTTCTTTCTTTCTCGCGGCGATTTTTTTTTTCTTTGTTTCTTTATATTTTTCTTTCCTTTTCTTTCTTTCTTTCTTTTAATTTTTCTTTCTTTCATTCTTTTTTTTTTTCTCTTTCTTTTTTTTTTTCTTTCTTTAATTAATTTTTTTCTTTCTTAAGTTCTTTCTTTCTTTCTTTCTTTATTTATTTCTTCCTTTCTTCATTTTTTTTTTCTTTTTTTTTTTTCTTTCTCTTTTTTTTTTTGTTCATTTTTTTCTTTCTTTTTTTCTTTCTTTTTCTTTAAACAACAGTTACCGACTAACTCAGAATAAAACATATAAACAACTATAAAACAGATTTTTAAGAGACTGTCATCTAACTTTAGTTGCGAGGCTCCTCAATCTATTTTAGGTCTAGGAGTCAAAGTCAACTCAAGAGGCCGCAAAAGCACTTTCCTTATTTTTGGTGTACCATTTTTCCTACCATCTTCCGCAATTTTTGAAAAATAATTCAAAAATTTGAACCCTAGCTTAAACTTAAACCACACTTATAAATTTTAAGGTTCGGTTATTCAGGTAAGGTAGACAGAGTTGTTAAAATTTGATGTATATTGAGAAAACTAAGTATAAACATGAAGTTTAAAACATCGAATACCGAGTGTTACCGACCCCCCGTTATATTATGTCATATTAAAGTTTTCCGGTATTTTTGGAGCTCTAACTCGGGTTTAGCACCTTATTTATATAAGCCATTATAACTAAGTGACTCGGACTTCAAGATTTCCATGGTCATGAAAGAGGGTAGAAAAGTGAATGCGAAAAACAAAACCAAACAACCCCTGCTACATCCTTTCACCAGAAGGAACCAAGGTCTTTCCTGAATTCCATTCCGGTACGCGTTTCTTCCCTCCCCTCAAGTTGGACTCCAACAAGAGGAACGAACGAACGAACAGATGAACACATGGACACCCACCTACTTCCTCCTTTTCTTCTGTGTGCAGCTCTCCGTTGTACTTAGCTACGTACGCATTACGTACGCCAAATTCTCGTGCGTGTAGACGTCTTTCCTGTTTTTCGTAGCGTCCGCCTTGTCTGGCAACGCTTTCATTCTGTGCGGCCTTCTTGTGTTCATCGATCGCGGCCCTTTCCCTCTTCCCTCTGGCATGTACCCACCCTTCCACCCCACCCACCCTGCTGATGAAAATCAGAGGAAGCGAAGAAACCATCCCAGGAAACCAAAGATCCCACCAAGGATTTCACCGAGGACGGCAAAAAAAAAACCCAATAGCAGCATAAATAGGGGGCCGTTCTCTTCGTTTGGCATATCGGGAGGGGGAACTCTGAGACAATGCCTTGGGCGGACAAGCCGTTCACACTGTGAGTCAGCCCCTCTCCCCCTTCCCCACTGCTGAGAAGTGTAGCCTTCCTTTTGTTCCCTTCCGCATCAGCTGCTCTCTCTCTCTGTCTCTCTTCTGTTCTTGTGTGGCAGCAGCAGCAGCAGCTGGTCTCTCCATCTCTCTCCTCTGTTCTTCTAGTTGTGCGGCAGCAGCTGGTCTCTCCATCTCTCTCCTCTGTTCTTCGAGTTGTGCGGCAGCAGCTGCTCTCTCCATCTCTCTCCTCTGTTCTTCGAGTTGTGCGACAGCAGCTGGTCTCTCCATCTCTCTCCTCTGTTCTTCGAGTTGTGCGGCAGCAGCTGCTCTCTCCATCTGCTGCTCTCTCCATCTCTCTCCTCTGTTCTTCTAGTTGTGCGACAGCAGCTGCTCTCTCCATCTCTCTCCTCTGTTCTTCTAGTTGTGCGGCAGCCTCTGTTTCTCTCTCTCTCCTCTCCTCCTCCCCCTGCTGTTGCTGTTGTTGAAAAGGGGGATCTTCCGGAATCCCCATTTCAATGTCGGGCTGGGATTCCCAAGGGGACGGCCCAAACACCGAACTCGTCTGCTGCGGCTGCTGCTGCTGCTGCTGCTCGTAGACACCCACCCCACCACCACCACCACCCTGCGGAGACGGGAAGTGGTGAGGGGACGGCCCAAACACCGAACTCGTCTGCTGCTGATGCTGCTGCTTGTAGGCACTCACTCCTGCATGCGCGCATGCATTCAGAGGATGAGAGTCGACGGAATAGGGCACAGAGAGTGAGCCACAGTAAATGAATTAACCCTTGAACGGTTTCTTAGTTTTAGAAGTGTCTGGTCAACATACACGAGAGAAGACAAAGCAAGAAGTAGACGGTACAGAAATGCAGCATCGGTGGTGACCACCCTCGAGAGGCTTCTTGATCGGTGTCGAGCATGAGTGAGTGAATGAATGAATGAATGAATGAAGGAAAGAATGGAACCCTAAGTGACTTAAGCCCCCAACCCATCTCTCTCACCAAATCCTCGGATTCGTCGGGATTTGTTGTTGAACGAATTTATTGATCGATCGATCAGGAAGCACAATCAAGCGTCAAACTCACCAGCAGAGTCAATTGAAGGCACCGCGATGCCGTTTGAAGGAAACAGAGTGCTCGAGCCGGGGGCCGGGGAAGCTTCTGCACGTAGTCCATCAAAGAAAGCAAGCAAGCAAGCAAGCAAGCCAGAGTTCATGCATGAAAAGGGTATTTTCATTTGCTGTATTTGAGCTTTCTTCCTTTGCATGAATCAGAACACCACTTTGTTCGGACGGCGGGATCACGCGGAGTCATGCCGACTATGCGAGAGATACGCAACCGGATGGAGAGGACAGTTGAAAACAGAAATGAAAGAAAAAGTGCACGAACAATCAACGAAAGAACGCAACATGCATCGACAGGTCATTTGGACTGTCCAAAAAGAAGCAGAAGAGGGAACTTAAGTACAGTAGTAGTTGCAGCAGCAGACCGAACTATAAGCGCACAGAGACACCGAAAGGCAAACATAAGCACGGAGGGACGGACCAGATCTTGGGGGTCGTTGTGACTGTGCAGACTCCCAGCCGCCCACCTGTCCTTGCGTCCTCCGCCTTCTCCCTGCATGCATGCATGCACAGAGATACATCCAAACAAAGATCGAGACTCATGCAGTCAGACAAGATGGGAACCATGCAACTGTTTCACGTATGCTTCAATTCACAGAAGGGACATGCAGACTTGACCTCCTTCCATCATCCTCAATCAGCTGCACGCATGTGAGATGGGGCATGCACCTGCAGACGTTGATTTGCTTTCATTCCGTTCGAGCCAGTTGGTGAGAAGAAATGGAGGGATAGGAGCGAGGGGCATAGAGATTTTCAGTCTGTATGCTTCAAGGAGGAATTCCAGAAAATCAAATAGGAGTCCGCTTCTCTTCCTGACTCTCTTTGGTGACCTTGGACCTTCTCTTCTGGATTTCCTTTCACACTTCCCCCCATGCACCCTCTTTTCTTTCAATTTCTCTTCTGTGCGTCTTAGATAGAAATAGAGATAGCCTCTTACCTCTATGCATCTTGTTGCCACCTCTCTTCGGTCTCTTTCTTTGATGGTTCTTCTCTCTTCCCACGCATGCACAAATGAAAGCGCAAACAGCCTAGTGCATGTCCCTCGATCTGTCCCTTCTCACGTGACGTACGGAGCATCAGCCTGCATGTCTCCACACTTGTCTATCACATGCATGATGACCAGTCAATCAACCCCTCACAGGCCGGCTACGCTGCTGACCGCTGGTTGAGGAAGGGGGTTGGAGGACCGCCATTGTGTCACCAGCCTGCTGTGCCGACCTGAAGGCACTCACACAGAGACACCACGTGCATGCATCTCGCCAGTACACACGAATAAGAGGAACAGGCAAGAAAAACTCAATTGTCGTGCTTTTTCCCTTCCTCTCTGTCAGTTTTTTCTTCCGTTTCTGTTTCTTATGTGTGACTTTTGGCGTGCAGAATGCGACCTGATATCAAAGCAGCAACTCACCTTCTTGCGTGATCTGCAGGCGAATCTGAGAGATCCTCTTTCCACCAATTCTCTCCACGTCTCCAAGGAATGTCAGGATGCTAAGATCCAGCGCGGAAACCGTCCTCCACCCCTAGAGGCGATTCTGCATGGCCTCTGTGATCAACGTTTTGATCACCCCCCTGTGTGTAAGCTTGCACACACACGCACGCACGCACACACACGCACAAGGGCAGACAGACAGACAGACAGACTATATGTTTCTTCTTCTCCCTTCTTTTCTTGACAGACAGACAGACAGACAAACAGACAGACAGACAGACAGACAGACAGACAGACTATACAGACAGACAGACTAGACAGACAGAGAGACAGACAGACAGACGAACCATGCATGCTTCCCTTTTTACCTCTTCCCCCCTTTCCTTCACTGAACGCAGAGTCAACAATTAACGGGCGCATCAGGCAGACAGACAGACAAACGTCTTTGCCGCATGATTGAATGAGTCGTTTTCGTTGTGTTTCTGTATTTCGCCTTTTTAGAGCAAAATGCAGCGACGGGTGAATTCGCTCAGACAAGACACGGGTGAATTCGCTGAAAAGGTAGCGAATGATCGAAAAACCAACCTCATTCTGGAGTCGGGAGAGGCTGGTCGCTGCACCGACACACGCCTGCGGTCTGGTGTGAGGAGCTGCATCAGTGCAAGAAAGAATGAAGGAACGTGAAGAAGTTCACGATGAACCAGGAGTCCGAAGCCGTGAGGACGAGAATAATGCTATCGTTTCATTATGCAAGAAATCACCTAGAGGCTGGAATATCTTTTCCAGTCAATAGAGCAGGTATAACTCTGTTGCCTAACTCAACCACAATGACCCAAACGACAGGATGGAATTCAAAAACGAGAGCTTTGAATTCCCAACCGGTGAAGAAAACCGAGACAGGCTCCGTCGCACAACCCGAAGAGGCAGAAAGAATTAACTGACCCCTTTCTGAGCCTCTCTCGAATCCTTTGACATTTCTGCACGACTGCATTTGTGAGAACATAGTATGCATGTTCTACTCGCACTGTCAAACTTCCGTACAAACAAAAGAGCACCCGTCTTTTCCACAAACAAATGATATGTGAAGGGAAACATAATGTGGACGGTGTTGGAGGATGTACGTGCATGAGGACGTCTCGGGATGGTTTGATACCGCTACATTTGAGGCGACAAAGAGAATCCCAGAAACGGACGGGATGAAGAGAATGGTGCGTTTCCGTCCAAGCCAAAAGGAAAGCGAATGAACAATCGAAGCCCGGTTATGGAGCGCGACAGCCCTGCCAGACTGATCCCCTCAAGTTGAAGCCAATCTTTTGGAAAGCGAAAAGTGACACGTACGGAACAGCTAGGGAAGAAGAAAATCAGCCAGACCAAATTCACTCACTGACCGACCGATTAGCTGACCAAGATCTTCGCTTCTCCTTCTTGCACTTCGGAGGGCTGGCCGAATTCCAGCAGAGAGACGCAGTGATCACAGGATGGAGTCAATTGAATTTGGCGCCTCCACTGCGGCCGTTGCATTGATTTGTGCCGAACTCTCGACGGTTGCCCTGTTCTTCCGCTGCCGTCCCACACAGCACGGAATGCTTGTGCGACTAAGAATTACTTCGATTCTGACAGACGAATTATATAAGTATTTCTTTCGATGAAATTGAGAAGAACGTTGGTGAAAGTTGTCAGAAGATGTCAGTCGAATGTCAGTCGATGCCCTTCGCATGAGATGCAGAATGCAAAATATGGCAAAGTACGTGCATGCTTTCCGGGGGCGCGTTCGCACGCACTTGCGTGAAGGCGAGAGGCCGCGGGGCCGGCCGCGTGCATAACACTGCATATGCGCCGGCGGCCCCGCGCGCGGCCCCGCGGGGCATATGCGGGGCATGATGGCAATCATTGGCAATCTCATGGCATGCATGCATCATGCATGCAGATTGCATGCATGCAGTCACAAAATTCGGATACGTACATGATCTCCCCTCTGTCATTTTTGGTGATGTCTTTTTTTCGTTAATAATCCATCGGAAAGGCCCAGGAACAAGTTTCCGAACAGCCCTCTGCAGGTGCCACTTACTGCACGTCTAGAACGGAAAGTTTAACGGAGGCTTGCTGTACTTGTTCTTGTGTGCCTCGTACATTCCGATTTTCAAACAACAGTGGAGGGCACAAACAGAATTCAATCACGATGAGTAAACTGACTGCAGGCCTTGCGCTTGCAGCCAGCCTTTTACTGGCTGAGAGCCGCAGTGACCTCCCTTACTGTGTGGAGATCCACAAGAGAATTCCGGGAGCCCCCCACAGCGCGTTCAAAATCCAAGACCCCAGAGACTGTCAGGCCATCTGCGAGGCCACCAGCGAGCCCAGGTGCACAGGATTCAACTGGTATCCTCTGGACGAGCGGTGCGAGCTGTTCATCGTTGAGGAGTTTGAAAAGGAGTCCTCTTTCGGTGCCGTGTCGGGGCCCCGTGTGTGTGCAGACGATCTGACAGAGTTCCCTGAATACTCTGAAGCTGCATGCGCGGCTTGGGGTGAGAAGGCCAGCGGCGAGGAGACTGGAGTCCAATTTGCTGAGGTCGGTCGGTCGGTCGGTCGGTCGGTCTTGCCTGTGAGTGTGTGTGGGTGTGGGTGTCGGGGGGGGAGTGAGAAGGAGAAGATTAGGTCAGTGGCACCGTCCATTGTTTGTAAGAAGGCAACTGTTAGATCTGGTCTCCTTGATTTCGGGTCTCACTTGCGTCATTTCCTCCTTGCCCTCCCTCCCGCAGTCTTTGCGCACGGTGTTTCTTCCCTGCGTGTTCTGAGTCTTTGGATGTTCTTCCCTCTCCGTCTACGTTTCAGTTTTCGTGGCCTTTCTTTCCCTTCATGACGTGTCTACATGTACTTCCTCTGTTTTCATTGTTGCTCTCCTTTCCCCTCCCCCTGTTTGTGTACTCTCCTCTCCTCTCCTCTCCTGTCGTGCAGGAACCCTGGGAGTGTCTGACGGCCTGCCAGGAGGCAGAGAGCTGCAGCACTTATGTGTTCAACATGAACAACGGGATGTGTTCTTTCCTTGACGCTTCGTCTTTGACAGGCAGCAAGGAGAGAATGGCAGGGTTCGTCTCTGGTCCCCCTCAGTGCACGGGTCGCACCGAGAGCTTCCCTGTGTACGAGCCCATCAGCAGCAGGAGCCCCGAGGAAATCGCCGCGATCCCTGCCCTCGCTGTCTCCGGCCCTCACTCCATGGGGGCAGACATGTTCGCCCCCGCCTCCTCCTCCGAATCTGCCCCTGCCCCTGCCCCTGCAGCCGCAGGACCCCCCCCTCCCCCCATGGGGCCAGACGGACGCCCCATCACCGCACCCCCCGCTATGGGTCCCGACGGTCGGCCCCTGAGTGGCGGCCCGGGCGGCATGATGAACCCCCCTTCTGCTGGTGCTGGTGGTGGTGGAGGAGGATGGACGCTCCCCGGCTTCGGCGCCCCTGCCCTCTCTGACTGTGAGATTGGTTCCGATGGGAATTGTCTTCCCAGGCTCCGTGGGTCCTCTTGAGAGACGGTGGACTCCAGAAGAGAAGAGTAGTTGGATGACACTCACTCGGAGAGGGGGGTAGAACAATTGTGCATGGAGGGAGGGAGGGAGACGTTTTGTCCATCTGTTAGGTCACAGCTGTGTGACTGCATAAGAGGCTCAAACCGCCCTTGTGCAAAAGTTTTAGTCCAGCATTTAGGATAGTTTTTGCATGGGGGGGGGGGTTTCTCCCTAACTGCATGTGTGCCCTCTGTCTGTCTGGTCTCGTTTTCGTCTCTTCTGTGGCCGTGTGTTCCCTGCCTCTTCCTTAATTGTGCGCAACGATGCGAATGCTGCTGAATTCCCGTCTTCCGTCTCCCTGCATCTCTTCCCTTCGTGATCCTTCGTGCCGACTTGCTGCGGGCTCACTCTGCAAATGAATTGAATGATCACTCGAGTGTGTATGGAATGAATCATGTGAGTGAGTGTACATGCACGCACTCCATCTAACTGTTTCACTCGTTGAATGCACTTACTGACAACTGGTATGCATGACTTGGGATGTAGCCCTTGTCAAGACTGTAGGACGCATAGTGTCTGCCTACCTGCTTGAATGCACAGTCACAATGTGACAGTCTTGACTCAAAAAAAGAATGAACCGTGAAGTTTTGCTATATATAGCTATGATATCGGATGAGATTCTGAATCTCTAATGAATCAAAGTTACTTTGCAGTATGATTAATCCTATATAGGATTAAACTTATATACACGTTAATATTATAATTTTGTTTTCATTTGTAGCTTTACATTGATTAGCTTTATGGAAGCTTTTATTATTTTTTAGTTTATTTTTCAATACGTACAGAAAACTGACTATTAGTGACTAAAATAAAAATTGCAGTGAAGAAAGTCTTAGCAAGATTTAGTAATGAATCAGCCAACGATGCATGGTGCATCTCCTAAGGCATTTTGTTCATACTATGACTTAAACTGACTCGGAGTTCTAGAATGAGTTTCTAGCTAATACGTACTATAACTAGAGTTGCCTTAAGACACAGGCATTTCTACTTTCTAGTCTACTAAGTCTACTTTCTAAGTGTTTGACTCTTTATTGGCACCAATTTTTAACTTATTTATCGATCGCTCTCATGTATATACTATAGCTTAGATTATATGTTTTTCCTTCAAAAGTTACAGTTCAGTCATCCGAGAGGACTCGGATATCTGATATTCTTTGATAATAATATCATTTTATTCAATAAAAACGGTATAGTTAGCGCTCTACTAACTACAATTGAATTAGTAAGTTAAGAATTAACGGTGGGCCGTTGATGGCATCATTGGCATGCAAAAGATTATTCATCAAAGAAAAAAACTTTTCAATATGCATGCTGAACCTGCTTTATTCTTTGTTTGGGTATATGGAATTGTTGCTGCAATGTTGCAAGGGTCTTGCCACGTAGACTCATTGATCAGTTCAGTCTTTAGAATAAATTGAACATTCTTCTCCATTTTTGTTTGCATGAATGCTGCAGTGCTCTTTTAATACTACCAGAAGGAACCCTTTGGAATAAAGAATTTTCACAGGGCGTTATGAAATCCTGTACGCTTTCATTGCTATATCGCTGCTGATCTCTGCAGCTTCGAAGAGAACAAACGAATCGTCCGTGAAAGGATTCGATCGTCCGTCCGTCACGGTCCATGATCGTTTCCTCCCTATTCCCTACTCTTCTTTCGTTCGCTACCAAGTTACCTCCCCCTCCCCCCTGTCGTCTTTCTCCAAAAGGGCCCCCCCAACCTCCCTCTCGCTTTGTGTCCGTTCTCTGTCTGCATGTGTCCGGCCAGAATTCGGCCTTATTTGAGCTGAACTCTTCCTTCCCTTCCTGACCTTGCAAGCTCACACCAGGATCTCTCTGTCCTGTCCAATATATTCAAATGCGAAGTCCCTCACCGCCCTCCTTACCGACCACCTTGGACCTCCTCAAACTCGCACTCACTCACTCAGTCTACGCATCTCTTACTTCTCTGTCTCCTGCGCGATCCTCGATCGTCCACTCCGGTCCATGGACAGACACTCGATCTGTCATGTCAGACGACAGTATTCATCCACCAATCACCCTTCTCGATCATCGCATGATGTGAATTAGTACAATCACATCCCCCCGAAAGAAAATCCTTCCCGTCCACACTTTGCTGCTGCAGCCTTCCCGCTCGCCCCTTCCGATCGATCGATGATTCCTCTGTCTCTTCATTTGATTGCTCTCTCTTCTCTCTTCTCTCCGTCTCGTCTCTTCATTTCACTTCACTGAGAGGACAACCCACTGGCCTCTATCACCTTCTTCAAGTGAACCCGGAAGTCGGGGGTCGCGCCCGTCACGAGCGTGTGGCTGCTGCCAGGAATCACCTCGAGCTTTGCCCCCGGAATCAACTGCTCGTTGTGCTGTGCGACCTGATCGAAGAATACATTATCGACAGACGGGCGGAAGATGCATGATCAACAATTGGATCGAATCAACAGATCGACAAACACAAATGCAGAGTGTCCGCTATCGACATTGGCTGGGCGTTCATGAACCATGTCGTCCTTCTGTCCCTGCAAGTAAGTGTTATCGTCATCTCTGCCAGCAAGCAAACATGTTCGTGCATGTCTCTGTGCATGCGTGCCTCCGTGGTTGCATATCTGTCTGTCTGTCTGTCTGTCTGTCGGCCTGTCTGTCTGCCCGCATATGCCTGCCACTTTTTTTCTTCTCCAAGATACGACTGTCACTAGTTCGCTGGACGTCTGCACACACGGACATGCAGAGGGACGGCCCCAAGGACAGACCTTCAGAGGAACGTCATGATCGCCCTCCCCGTGCACGAGGAAGACGGGGCACTTGATGGATGCAATGTCGAAGTGCCACTTGTTCCAGAACAGATCGAAGTCGCAGTCCTTCTCCTTCGTTCCTAGCATGCGCTCCATCGCCACCTCATTCGTCATACCTTGGTGGAGTGACCACAACGTGGCAGAGACCCAAAAAGGATCGGCAACAAACTCGGCGTACCTGCAAGCGGGCACAGTCATTTCATTACTCACCAGTGTGTGCATGTGTGGGAGCAGGAAATTTACGTAGCATATCAATCATCTGAACAGATCTAGAAGGAAGAAGGGCTGCATGGCTCATCAACTACCTCGGCAGGCACATCTCCAGCTTGCCGGCTCAAATGGAAGCAGAACAGCTGGTGGGCACCTTGGGTGAGAGTGCAGCTTTCTGAACGAGCGCATGAAAGCAACTGCATGTACGACGAAAGCTGCCAGCACATTTGAACGTTGATTCATGGCGTTATCTGTCCTCTCCTATTCTACCTATAGGCCCTTCAACCTACTCACTCACTCGGCCCTCCAGTCTCCCATCCAAAGCCCGCTGTCTCTCTGTTTCTTCTCACACAAACTCTCTCCCTCTCTCTCTCTCTCTCTCTCTCTCTTTCTCTTTCTCTTTCTCTTTCTCTTTCTCGTTCGTTCTTTCGTTCTGTCGTTCTTTCGTTCGTTCTTTCTTTATTTCACACACACACACACACACACACACACACACACAGAGAAAGAGAGAGAGAGACAGACAGACAGAGAGCCCACCTGTCGGGTCCCGACTTCTGTTCTGCCTTGAGGAAGGTTGAGAAGTCCATCAGTTTCATCTGTTTGCCCATTCCCTTCAGGGACCCTCTCATGAGACACCCACAGCACCCCGTTCTCGGGTGAAACATCGGGAAGACAATCAGCTTTTTCACCTCCTTCCCGCACTTTTCATGCAAAGGATCTGTACCGCACCCGAACAGACCGACAGCCACCACACGATCGGGGAGAGCTGCTGCCAGCTGGGTGCTCAGCATGGCGCCCATCGAATGTCCAACAGCAATGAACTTTCCGATCTTCAGGTGGTCAGCGAGCTCAACAACATCCTCCACACTCTCCTTCCAGGTGTACTTCGGGGGGGAAGCAGAGGACCCTCCGTACCCTGCTCGGTCGACCATGATCAGGCAAACACCCTCAATGGAAGTCTTCTGAAGCCAGTAGGCCTTTGTCATGCACCCTCCGTGAAAAGCCATCACAGGAATACCAGAGGAGATATCCCCGTCGATTGCATACCCAATTTCCCTCCCATCTTTCAGAGTGAATGTCTGATCTTTCACTTGACTCTTCCTCTCGAGGAATGCGGAGTCCCATTTGTCCTGTCCGGTGGGAGAGTTCAAAACTTTTTTGCTGAATGGCAAAGCCCCAGGGTCCAGTTGCTGCACGTCCGTGACTTTCGGCATTTTTCGTTCTCTCTTCTACTTTGCTTTCTGCTTGAGGTTCAGCTTGACTTGACTTGTGCAAACGGGGAAATTGACAGTCTTGATTTCTTTTCAGAGGTCTGATCAGTGGAAGTGCCCCTTGAAGTTGAAGCTCGGGCCCACCCCGGTGAGGAGCTGATAATATAGGGTGACGTATCCTCTTGGGAGAGTCTTTCCCGGTTAGATTCTTTGTCAACGTGCTCTGGGCTGCCCGGGTACGTGCAGATTATATTAATAGATGAACTGCAGGCAGTTGCACAGAAGCGAGGACCGTTTTTGCAAGAGGCTCTTTAATTCCTCTTTGAAGGCTCTTTCCGAAAGTTGCATGTTTTTAAGGATCGATCGCCTCGAGGGCATTCAGCATGCATTCAGCTCATATATACATGCATGCATGCGTATTTTTTTTTTCAAAAGAATTATTCCAACGTATACGTGTCTCGATCTCCGGTCCTGCATCAGAATTTCATAGCGGTGACTGGGAGTGAACACTAAGTGACTAAATCTAAATACTAGACAAAAGGCTTACTCGACAAAGACTATACATATTAAAATTTCATAGTGGTTCCATCTTGCTGTTGAAGCCACAAGTGATAAGCTGCGTATTGAAAGTGATCAATAAGCTTGTTCCTAGAATCGAGACTGACGGGAAAAAGCGGAACCTTCGGACAAACTAGGCTTGATCTAGCTTGATCCGCCCCTCATATATGGGGACGCAACATGCATAACAAAAACCCCAATCATCATAGTAGTTCCATACATGCATGTCATTACATGTCATTTCAATTTCTAGTAACTTAACTAAATTTTGATCCCCCACCACCAAAAAATTTAGTCAGCTTTGAATTTAAATCTACGTTTTTTAGGCCCAGTCGCCCTCCTCGATCCGCGAAGGGCATGTACAGCCGCTAACAGCCGCCAGCCCTCTTGCAGATGCTACTACTAGTTACAGAGACGATTTTTTTTTAAATCCACATATCGACTATAACTGATTTGCGTATCAACCTGATCGGCCGCTTGGGGTTGAGATCGACTTTGACACGGGGCTACTACAGTATTTTACAAAACTTTCAATCATCATTTCAACCTAATCAACTGCTTGGGGCTACGACTTTCACAGGGATTATTAAGTAGTATTTCAACTAATTTCGATCTAATTAGCCACGTGAGGCTACAGCTGAGACTTTGACGAGGGCTATTATAGTATTTCAACTTAATTGACTGTTTGGGGGTAAAACCTTAAGAGGAGCTATTACAACATATCTTAACCTAATCGGCCGCATGGGGCTTAGTTTCTATTTTTTTTTTTACATATAGGTTAAATTGTTTATACAGCATTTCGACCTATAATCAACCATTATAAAACATTTCAACCTATATGTGGAAAAAAAAAATAGAAATATGAAGAAAAGAACTTTTAAAAATTGATGATTGAGGGTTTTTTCATGTATGCCGCGTCCCCATATATGAGAGGCGGATCTACCCTAGTTTGTTGATTTGTTCCATCCTAAGACTACCAGCAACGAAAATAGGCGCAACTTCGATCACCCTGATACAGCTGATCAATCGCGGCTTCACAACAGGTTGGACAATCAAAAGAGAGAGAAAAGAGACAGAGGGGATGCAAGGTAGAACCTTCGAGACACTTCAGTTCTTTCATTGAAAAATTTATTTAAAAATACCAGTAATACAAATTTTATTATATGGAAATCAGTTTTGTTGGGCCCAAATTAAGATTTTATAAATGTTTTTTCTGTACAGTGCAGTCTTTTCTTGCATGTATACAGTGCAGTGCATACTCATATTGATACCCCCGTTTCCTTTTAAACCTTATTCAGTCTCTACACTGTGCACGCCCCCTGGAGATTGCGTTGCTTTCAAAAGGCCCGTTCCGATCGCGCGAGGAGACGCGCCTCCTTCCGAAAGAAACGGGGCTTCCTCTATTGCAAATCTCTGAGCGGTGACGGCGGAGAGGCCCAAATTTGGAGGAGGGGGTGGGCAGGGGACAGGCGCCTCTATGAATCCGACTGTATGAACGTGGCTGTGGGGTGCCGAGAGCCTCAAGGCAGAAGCAGCGCCTGCGTCACTGGGTCTCCTCTCGGAGGACTGGTCCCTCTCCCTCCCCCCCTCTACCCTGAGGCTGATGTGACGAACTTGGGGGGGTGCCATGAGGCTGCTGGCAGAGAGACGGTGCTGCATGGGATTTTGGGGAGACGTGTCGGGGCTTCTCTGGGAGATGGGGGAGGGGAGGGCGATGGGCCTGCAGTGAAGGTATGGGAACAAGTTTCGATTGGTGGATTGTCTGACTAGGGGGAAAAAACATACGAGAACCAGCGCCATTGTGCGAAAGCGCTTGAGTTGTCACAAGTACAAAGCTTGAAGTGCATGCAGAGCTAGACCGAGCTAGGAAGGACATTTTGGAGGGACTCAAAGTTTGACCGAGCAGACTGGGCAATCACGGGGAAGGTTTGAGACTTGCCAAGGAAGGCATACTGCAACAACTTTCTTTTTTTTTTTTTTTCCTTTTTTCTCTCTTTCTTCTCTCTCTCTTTCTTTCTTTCTTTCTCTCTCTCTCTCTCTCTCTCTCTCTCTCTCTCTTTCTTTCTTTCTTTCTTTCTTTCTCTCTTTCTTTCGTTCTTTCTTTCTTTTTAGATACAAAACTTGTGGAAGAAGTCCTCGCATGTACGCTTCACTTGTTGCAAACCACGAAACCTTTCATTCACCGAATGACTCTCTGGCTCGCTGAGTCGCTAATTCATTAACTAGCAGAATCTCTCTGTCACTCACTGACTCACTCGCCCACACGCGAATTCACCCATTCACCCTCACACAGACTTATTCATTTTCTACACCCAGCCCCCGGGGCCCCCCCGCCCTCTATAGAAAGATTGGAGCCTAGCCTACGTTTCCGAGTCCACTTTTTTTCCTTTCCCGCTTTGCTCCATCTGCGCGGCCTCCTCTGTGAGCATTTTGTATCCCTCCCCCGAGCGGATCGCCAACACGATCGTCGTCACGGCCGCTGCCACGGTAATCAGCAGCACCCAGAAATAACACAAAAAGTCCACACCCACACCCACCTGCAAAAAACAAAAAAGACATAAAGACTGAAAAGCATGACAGAAAGAGAAAGAGAGAGAGAGAGAGAGAGAGAGAGAGAGAAAGAGAGAGAAGAGAAACCCAGCTGAAACACAAGCAAAACCACGAGTTCGATCAATATTTACGCCCACTTGCGCAAGGTCCTACGAGGGTAGAGCACTGTTTGTTTTTCAGGTTTGAACAGAAAAGCTACCGTTCTCTTTGTGTCCATCGCCCAAAAAGGAAAGGGACAAACGTTCCTTGAGAAACAGACGGAGAGAGAACAACACCCACGAGCCATCAGTAGAAGAAATCAACGGCCGAACTGACGGAAGGGTAGACGGACGAAAGAACGAACAAAAGAAAGAAGGGAGGCAAAGGAAGAAACAAGGGAACAAAAGAAGAAAAGGTAGAACGAGGATAAGGCAGAAAGAAGAGGGGAAGAAAGGAATGAAGACGGAAAGGACCAAATGCCGAGGGGAAGAAAGGGAACCAAGAACGGAGGCAATTGAAAGCAAGGACAGAAAGCAGAAAGATGTTCTAACGCTTCACATCGAATCAAAACTTCCTCCCCCCCCCCCCCCCCNCCCCCCCCCCCCCCACCTTCGGGACGTCAGGCATAACGTCCCTGATGAACGGCAACGCAAACAGAACGCCAATGCAGATTGCTGGAGGATCCCAACCCCCGTCCGCCTGAAGGAAGAGAGAGAGAGAGACAAAATTAAGGAAAGAGTTACAAACAGCCTCGTTCAGTAAAACTGAGGGCCGTTCGAAAACATACAGAGAGAAGCTCATACCGTCAAGTGCTAGATACACGCCTACTCATTGCAGGAGTCTGATTACACACAGAGAGAGATGAGCAAATTCAGTGTAAATACATTCATGCAGACAAATGTTGAGAATTCTGAAGAGCACATCCACCTCAGTCAGACGCATGCAACAAACACTCCGCCAATCGAAATCCATTCAACAAAGTGTCGACTGACCGTCGGCATTTGCAGTACAGTCATGGCAAACAGACTCAGAGCAGCGAACCACATCAGCGCGCACACGAAGATCGCCATCGCTTCCACCGACTCGCTCCGCTTGTACCGGAGCTTCAACGTGATCTGTTTGCAGACGTACGGAAAGAAGGCATATGGCATCGACATGCGTGTAGAACTTTAGTCACTCGGTACTGACTTGTCTCTGTAGGACTGTTGCGAGACAGGCAGGCAGGGATGGCAAGACTCGATGGATGGATGGAGCCGCGAAGAGCGTGAGTCAAGTTTCGTACCGAAGCGCATCAGCGTGGAATCAAACAAAAGAGGGGTACGGAGAATGTAGGACAGAACAAAACGGAGAGGGAGCCAAAGAGAGTAGCCCTCTCTAGGCAGAACTTGAGTGAGGCAGGGAAGGGAAAGAGGGAGGGGGGAGGGGAGAACAGGTGCGAATTGATCGAGTTAAACGTTGGCTAACCAGCTGACTGCCTGACTGCCGAACTGACTGACTGCATTGTCTTCCATGGTCTCTATCTCCACATCGTGTTCCCATCCCTGCACCTGGCCTGCACACACACACACACACAATGCACACACACACAATGCACACACACAATGCACACACACAATGCACACACACAATGCACACACACACACACACACACACACAATGCACACACACAATGCACACACACAATGCACACACACAATGCTGCACATCTCTTCCTCCATCGTCTTCCCCGTTGGACTATTGATCGATTCATTATTGTCTTCGTACGTCTATCCGATCCGCACATACTCTGTTCTTTCCTTCACTTTCACACATCACACGCAGGCAAGCTTCTTGCCCGACAAATGGTAAAAATGAGCTGGGCACTTGAGCGAACGGTGAATGAAACATCTGTCAGAGGTAACATGTAGAAAGATAGCAAGCGGCACAGAGAGGAGATGCAGAGAGGCACAAAGGGTCCAAATGAAAGAAGCTTTTTTTAGAAGAAGAGCTCTAGAGGCAGGCAGGTGGATTCGATGGTATCCTTGATGAGGTCTGGTTCAAGTATGAAGAACAGGAAGGAGATTGGGGCGGTTTAGCGCTTCATGGGCATCCTGTGACGTGCTGTGAAAGGATTCGGATTATGAGCAACCAACAAACACAGACGGACAGAGAGGGGGAAAGTGAAATAGAAAATAGGAACAAATCCATAGCGTAACATGACAGCGAGAGAGACACTATCGAGCGACACTGTCACAAAAAAGGACGGACCGACGATAGCCACCCCAACAGGAAGAGCCTCGAACGCGCGAGTGCTGCTCACGTTCACCTTCGACGCACGAATTTCAAACTCGCTCGCGTACCTGCACGCACGCACGCATCAGTCAATCAACAAATGCACAGACAAACAAACAAACAGAGGGAGAGCACATGCAGAGGCAAACAGGGATGTTTCATCCTTCCTTCCTTCCTTCAATTCTCTTCGATTCTTTCATCAAGTCGTTCCTTCTTCTGTGCCTGCTGTGCCTCTAGCTGACCCGCGTGAATGCCTGCACAGACTGTCCCCTCGATGTTTTCCCGCTGCAACGCAATCAATTCCCTTCCCTTCCCTCCCGAATACACTCTATTGCTGGCAGACAAAGAAGGAATAAATGACCCATCCTGTCTGCTCACTTCTCTGGCTTCAAGAGCTACCATCCATCCATCCATCCATCCATCCATCCATCCATCCATCCACCCATCCATCCATCCATCCATCCATCCATCCACCAATCCATCCATCCATCCATCCATGCATCCATCCATCCCTATGGATGGGCCCATTCATTTCATTTCATTTTCATTTTTACGTCGACAATTGTGCTGTACGACCTCGCATGCATAATACAAACAGAGGGACACTGAAGTCTACCAAACAATACATGAAGAGACCTCCAAGAATATGCAAGGACTCATTTCCCTAAGCTCACTCGTCGAAGGGGTAGTCGAACAGAGGCAGCTTGGGCTCCAAAACGAAGTGCGCCTGTTGGTCTGCGAAGCTGTTCCCTGCGGCGAGTACGAACGAGTGTTCGGCCCCCATCTCCACAGAAAGGTAATCTGCATCCGGAAGGTACACGACGCCCCTGTAGTCAATATCAGAGAAGGCACCCCTGGTGGACACCTCTATGAGTGCAGAAGTTTCCAGGACCCCAGGCTCCACTCCGTCGATGACTACTTCCAGGAGGATGAGGTCCATTTCTTTTAGCTCGGTCAGTGAGTTTCCTACGGGGTAGGTGGTGAGTTCACTTTCCACTGCGAGCTGGTGGGAGATCCACCAAGAGGGAATGGCGGCGCCAAGGATCAAAATTGTGCCGACAGTGATGATGAGAATAACGAAGGCCCGAATTTTCAACCCGCATAATTTAGGGGGGGTTCCTCCAGGCCGAGAGGAAGCCAGACTGAACCCTCGGGAAGCACGCGAACGGGCAGTCCCTAGCCGGAGCACCATGGGCACTCTTCTTCTCTCAATTTGCTTGACTGATGGCTAGATGCCTTGCTGAGATGTGGACCTCCGCAGGGGCTTCGAGGAAAGAAGTGCTTGGCGACAGCTCAAAGCTCTTTTTGCCTGACCTTTGTGGAGAACATGCTCAGAACGGATTTCTTGATCAGTGTTAAAAACTTGCCATGGCCTCTCTGAGTTCTGACCTCGACGAGCATTTGAAACTTCTGCCCAGTGCCCACTTCAATCGACTTGCGCTTGTCATCATGCATGTCAGATGCATGGTGGTCAGACTTGGAAGTTGGAACTGCAACTTCCATGCATATGCAGTGTTCTCTTCAGTCTGTACATGCAGACTCAACCTTTCGCGTTGAAGATCGTTTAAGTGCCCCACACGCATGCACTTCGCCTCCGCTTTCCGGGGCCACCTGATAATTTCCTTCGTCCCTGATGAACCGCGCCCAAGATCGGTCTCTCTCTTGAAGCACATTTGAAGCAATTGGTTGAAGCGATCCCGGGTCTCAAACTACTCTCTTCTCGTGAGTTTGCTTCGCTTGTGAGCCTCGTGCTTCTTGCCGCCTCCCAATTCTTCAGGGTGATTCCCTACCAGCTTGAAGCTTTGCTTCCTTCAGCTCTCTCTGCTGTCAACTGCGTCCTTTTGGACTTCGTTTGATCTTCCGATCTTTCTGCCAAGCTTATCGCTTCTTCCTCATTCTGCCGGTTGAGAAGATGTCCGCTCTTAGCAAGGTTTCTCCCCGTTTGGATGGTCGTCCCGACTACAAGCCGCCGAACTACTCCATACTCAGGCATTTAATCGAGGACCAGAATGAGCCTCAGGCTCAGGGGGCGGCGGGCGCGTCCTGCGCTTTCCTCCCCGGTGCCAAACGGTGCTGCGTTAAACCAGGCTCAGTGTCTGGCGCACCAGCAGCACCACCAGCATTCATCCCAGCAGCAGCACTGCAGGAACCAGGAGAGGAACAGGGAGGAACGGGAGAGGGAGGAAGACAGCCCCCCACACCTCCGACACCCACATCATCATCACTCGAAGTATCAGTACGAAAGTTTGTACGAGTCCTCCGACGAGTTCAACAAGGAGACCAACAACCTCCTCAACAAGCACTACTATGCGCTTGAGGTATGTCAATTCATTCGCTCCGGGCCCCAGCCGCCTTCTTTTTTCTTTACCTTTCGCGACACCTTTGGAAGATGATTTTTATTCGTATTTGTTTCTGCCGTTAATTATTTCGTTCACACCTTTTTTATCTTTTCACCTTCGCGTCATTTTCCCCATCTGTGTTTCTCTCTCTTTCGCGCACGCTCTCTGTCTCTCTCTGTCTCTCTCTGGCTCCCTCTCTGTGCGTGGGTGCGTGCGTCATAGATCTCCCCGCCCCCGTACATATCCCCCCTCTCTTTGCAGGCCGCCATACAGCAGGCCGAGAAGTCGCCCTACCTTCACAAGCATGGATGCGTGATTGTCAGCAGAGGAAAGGTCGTGGCGAGTGGACACAATCGTCCGGCCAACGGCATTTCCTCCTTGCATGCCGAGTGTGCAGCGTTGAAAGAATTCAAGAAGAAAGTCACGAGGGGAGGCGGCCGGAGGCTCTCGGCCTCTGCCGTTATGTTCGTCGTCCGTCTGCATCCCCATTCCCGGCCTCCTCATCACTCGCCCTCCACTTCCACAGACGTTCCAGCAGGAGGCTGGCGTCTCCTCCTCTCTGCACCTTGTGATGCCTGTGTGCGGGCAATCCAGGCGGCGGGGATTCGGACCGTCTTCTTTTCTGTCAACAGCCCTCCGCCGCCCCAGCAGAGGGGTGGGAGGGTGGGCAGAATGAAGAACGGGGCGGACGCGGAGGACTCCACGAGAAACGGGAGTGTGGGCCCCGATGAGAGCCAGAGTCAGAGGGAGGAAAACAAAGCACATGCTTCTTCTCCCGAGGGGGACGAAGGTCAGTGCAACGAGCTTGCCTCCCCATCCTCTCCTGGTTGAGTGCCTCTCTGTCTGCCTGCACTTTCGGAAGAGGGCTCTCTCTCGTTTGAGTGTTCACCACCTCTGCCTTTCGTTCCTCCACTTTCCTCCCTCTGTCCCCGCCCTCTCTCTTTCTTTTCTTCCTCCACTTCCTTCAGTTTGGGTGTCTCCCCTCTCCTCTCTTCGGCCCTCCGTGCGGTCTGTCCACCTGCAAGAGAGGGGCTGTATGCGTGTGTGTGTATCTGTGTGGCTGCCGGTCTTTCTTCCGGGCTGGTGTAGGTGTGACGCTGTGTGTGTGTGTGTGCGTGTGTTTGTCTGTGTGTGTGCGTGTGCGCGTGTGGGTGTCTGTGTGTGTGCATGTGCGCGTGTGTGTGTCTGTGTGTGTGAGAGAGAGGGACTGAGATTGTTTCTTTTCATCCGCATGGAGAGCCGTCCTCCCCGCTTCCTTCTTTGTGTGTCCTCCGCTCAGATGCAATTTTGCTTGGCTTCTTCCCCCCGGTAAGAGAGGGGCTGTATGCGTGTGTGTGTCTGTGTGTGTGTGTGTGAGAGAGAGAGAGGCTGAAGTTGTTTCTTTTTTTCCGCATCCACAGTCGTCCTCCCCGCTTAATTCTTCTTTTGTGTGTGTTCCGTTCAGATGCCATAGGTCGGATCCGGAGAGGGGGCTCTGCACGTGTTTGAGGGTCAGGAGGGAGACAGAGAAGACAAGAGGCTAAACATTTGGAGACACAAGAGACAGGGAGGGATCTTTTTGGATCCTGGCTGTGTCTGTGGGGTGAAGGGGGG
>JAHBMJ010001366.1:5000-10417 GCA_018398765.1 Chromera velia
TACTGAGATACTGGACCAAATCTTTCAAAAAGTCAAGCCAGCTTTTTTATTAAAAAATCAGTCTAAGCCAATTTTTTATATAATTAAATTTTTGTCACTTTTAGCTTTTAGTTTATTTTAATAGATATTGTAGCGTAGTGGCTGGCTATACATTAGAAGACGAGGGCTCATCGAGACAGAGACAGTTAGTCAGACTGAAAGTCTATCATGCTAGGCGTTTGTTATTATTCCCTCGTTTATTCTGTTTCTGTCAGTCTGACTCTCATGCGACATAAACGCGACTATTAATTCATGTGGCTAAATCACATTGTGCGCTTACTTCGATCGCAGCCCCGGAACAACACACACGCGGGCCGGTTCCATCACAATCGATATGCAAAGGCAGGGTGCTCACTGATGCTCGCACCACCTCTAGCATACATGTCACACATACCCCTCCCCAGAATGATCGTCTTCGATCATTTCTTTTCCTTCATGCAAGCATCGTTCATCCTCGATCATGCTTTGTTCATTCCTGCCTATAATACTTAAATAAACTCATACAATGGAATGAGAAGCGAACGGATGTATATCGATCCTTACAAGACTGATATCACAGAATCAAGAAATCAATCGCATCTGCATAAGAATGAAAAATTTCGTTTCACATCCATACATACGCTTCAATTGATTGTCTGGTTCATGAACACATGACGTGAAAGCTGTGGTTGCAACTGGACCTGCATGTCATTGAGCTTGCTCACATTATGCATGCGCGCATGACTTTTGGTGGCAACCATGCCAGTTTCTGTAAGGTCAGACTCACCAACCCTGTAGCCTCCCTCTTCTCCTCTACCTGGTAGCAATGCATCTGTGCACGCTCGTCGCACTTTCAATATGAACGACTGGTGCTGTACAACCAATCATTCATACTTCGAGTACCGCTACACAAAAGTACTGCGAGCTAATCTTTCTGTATTTCTTTGTGGCTGCTGGTCGGAAGAATTGTCAGCCTTCTCCTTTCTTCTGTCAGACGTTACAATCTGACACACTCTTGCTTCCTCCCCTTCCTTTTGCTTCTGAATCACTCAGTACACAAACTCCAATGAGATCAACCTAGGGTGGGGTCTGCTTCCACTTCCCGCAGCTTGTGCAGGAGGGCATCCCAGGTTGTCTCCTCTGTCTCCTCTTTCTTACTCTCCGTCCCCTCCTCCTTCTCTACCTGTCTGGCAGCGAATGCGCTTTCGATTTCTACGATCTGCTGCTCTGTCAACTCCTCCTCCCTGAGGCTCCCTCTCTACTCTTCTGGGGCCTGGCATACGACTTTTGACTCCTGTCTAGATCGGTCTTTTTATTTGATGATGGTTAAAGGAAATCGGGAATTCATCTTCCTCTTTGCCGTCTCCGTCTCGTCCCTTACTGCACTCACACCCTTCGATATGATACATACCTGAAGGGTGGTGCATCCACTTGTCATCAGACCTCTCTCCTGTGGCGTAGACCATCTGCGGCTGCCCCTCTGGCCCCCAGATGTCGCTGGTCTCATCGGAGTCATGACCAGACGACAGGTATTTCGGCCTTCTGCTATCTGCCCTCTCTCTAGCCCTCTCTCTTAGCTTCTGAATGATGATGGGGTCGCGGTCGGGACAGTCTTTTGCACCATGACCTGCGTGCAATGGCTTTGAATCGGAAACACCTGTGGAACTAGCCCGTAGAACTCTCTGAGGATCTCTTTCTCTTTATTTGTCAGGGATGGCAAGTTTCGGATGTTGTGCTCTCTGCTTCTGTTCGTCTGCTCCAGTGCACCGATGTCCATGGGTGCTGGACCAGTGGGATCATGTGACATATGACCTCCACCAACGGTCACAGGGGGTGCTTCTATTGAGGAAAGTGTTTTAGGGTGGGTTACTGCTGCAGCAAACGAAACAGATGGGTGGGGAACGATCGAGAGTGCTTCAAATGCTGCTCCTACTGCTGCCTTGAGGTTTGCGGGTTTCTTTCTCTTCACCTCCATCTAGACGTCTTCGGGAAAACCCTTCTCATACTGGTATACTTTGTCACTCATGTTCATGTTAAGGATGAAGAGCATCTTCGAGATGAAGTTGCTCGTGTACATCTTGAGATCTGTACCCGACAGTCCCGCACACTTCATCCTATCTAGTTTATCCCGGTGATCATCACAAGTCCGTCTGTCCTGAAAACATGTCAGCAGGACAGTTTGGAGCTCCAACCATGTTGCAGGCATGTGCCCATTCTTTTCTGCGAGCTTCACAGCTTTCACTGCATCGCTTTTGAAGTGGCTGTCAGCTGTAGTGAGCAGCTGTGCATCGGTCATACCATAGAAGTCGCGGTACTTCTTGCACACCCGGACCCAATCTTCAAATTCCTCAACTGTTCCAGCATAATAGTAGATCGGTTTAATCCCCTTCGCCAAAGCACTGAAAGAAGTGGAATGCAAGTGGCCGAGGATCGCTCTCAGTTCAGCAATCTCTGCAGCCTGAGCTTGGTACAAGGCCTTCAACTCTTCGAATTCTCTGGTGAAACCTTCCATCCTGACAGAGCAAATTTGTTTGCAACGAGGCTCCTGCTATCATATATAGCATAGTGGCTGGCTATACGTTAGTACTGGCAGACGAGGGCTCATCGAGACAGAGACAGTTAGTCAGACGGAAGGTCTGTTATGCTAGGCGTTTGTTGTTATTCCCTCGTTCATTCTATTTCTATCAGTCTGACTCTCATGCGACATAAACGCGATTGTTGATTCATGTGGCTAAATCACATGCAATGACGCGTGCGCTTACTTCGATCACAGCTCCGGAATGACATACACGCGGGCCGGTTCCATCACAATCGATACGCAAAGGCGGGGCGCTCGCTAACGCTGAGCCTCGCACCACCTCCGGCATACACATCACAGATATACAAAACATTGTAGGATTCAATTTAGAAAAAAAAAAATCATACCTGGAATCATACAAGAAATAGTTTTTTGTTTTTGCTACGGATTGACAAAATGATATCATTAGCCATTTGAATTAGAAATTGGTGAATAAATGGTTTTGGTTAAAACCCGTGAGCCACCCCTGAGGCTGTGATACCAGGAGACAGAGAGTGAACGATTCACTCCTCCACAATCAGTTGAGGCTAGTTGAGGCATTCAGTGCCTTCCTGACAATCTGGTTGATGGAGAAACAGACAAACCCACCAGCGACTGCCACGCGTTTTCTCTCTCATTTCTACGCCTTCGACCTGCAGTCGTTCACTAATGGGTGATCCTGAGTCTTTCCCCTTCTCGTGAGTTTTTGAAACAGAAGAAAATGAAGAAGAAGTTTGCAGACTACCAGGGATTCGCGATGCCTCTTTTTCATTCTTACCCTTTTCCTCAGCTTTGACGTTGATCAATTCAACCAGAGACTCTTCACTGCCCCGTTTCGCTTGCTCAGGAGGCTGTCCTCCCCACACTGTCCTCTGTTCCTTCTCTTCGTGAGTCAAAGTGACACTCGAACCACTGTGCCCGTCTCCTTGAAAAAACCCTTCCGTGAGGGCCTCCATTGAGTCCGCCGAATTGACAGCAGCAGGAGACTCTAACTCCTCTGCGTCGCCCTTCACCTCAAATGCTGTCTCCTCGCGTCGAAAAGAATCCCCACCAGACCATCCCGGGAACTTCGAGCCCATCCCCGGATCCACGCCTCCCTTCTCTTCTCCCTCGTGCCCCCCTTCTGCCCCCCTTCCCGTTCCTGTGGGAGACGTGGCCGTTGGTTTGAAGGGAATGCGCCCTCCCCTCGGGAGGGGGAAGGGGAGAGACGGCAGCGTGGGTGCACATCTCTGCCAGCGGCACTCTGGGGACTGCCAGAGACGGGGGCCACACTCCTTCCTGCATTCCTTCCGGCACAATTAAAATGGTGCGTGCACTCCATCTTGTTTCGAAATTTCAGTTTCTAAATTTTCACCAGAGAGAAGAGAGGCGACAGCTCAGAAGGAAAAGAGACATTCAAGTTCGAGAGGGACAGAGAGCGAGAAAGAGAGAGGAAGAAAGAAAGAAGAAGAAAAAAAAAGAAAGAAAGAAAGAAAGAAAGAAAGAAAGAAACAAACAAACAAACAAACAAAGAAAGAGAGAAACAAAGAAAGAAAAAAAAAAAAAGAAAGAAAGAGAGAGAGAGAGAGAGAGAGAAAGAAAGAAAGAAAGAAAGAAAGAACGAAAGAAAGAAAGAAAGAAAGAAAGAAAGAAGGAAAGGCAGATATAGTGAAGATGCACTTCGATCGACGGGACAAAAAGAAGCCAATTAATGCATGCAGAATTGACGTACTAAGCAGGCCAAATCGGAAGATGGGAGGGGCACTTTCAGTCTGCCAAGCTAAACAAAGACAGACAACCATTCAACTCACGTGATCATTCCCCCCTTTTCGAAATGCGCGTGAGGCCTTCCGCATCCTTTCCCAGGAATGCAGGCAGACACCTTAGAGATGTCATCACAGTCCGCGTCTGCGTCCGCCGGGGCCCCTGGTCCCTCGGGGTCCTCTCCGAAGAAGGGCCCGGAGAACCCGCCGCTGCTGTAGAAAGTGCCGCTCGTGTAGTATTCCTGCATGCAGTCAAGAGGGAGGAACGCACAGTCAAGCCAAAAAGAACAACAGCTCTTCTCCCTTCCTCCGACTCCCTTCCTTCCTCGATACTGTTTCGGTTGCGTCCTCTTCCTTTTGTTCTCTTCTCCCCCTTTACTTTTGAAACAAAACCTCCAACGAAACCCAATCAAACTTCCAAAACTTCCGGCAATCAAAACTCTCAAGCACTTGTCCAAGCATCCATCCAGCATTCGATCAGCCTGTTTGGTTTTTCGGGAGAAACAAAAAGAAGGTCACAGGAAAGGCCATGAAGCCAACCGTCCGACCTGAAACGAGACGGATGTTGTGCGAATGCTCCCAAGCTCTGCGACTCCATGACCCTCAACGTCCTCATACCATATCTGACCTGCACGCATGGCAGCATAGCAAAACATCCAGAAGGCCAAAAGCGAGAAGGCCAAAGCACAGTCCACCAGTCCTATTCAATGGTCGTTCCTTCCCTTTTTGCACAATGTCCATCTTTTCTGCTTTGCTGCTCCTCCTGTGTCGCTTTCTTTCGCTTCTTTTCCTTTCCTTCTTGCAGAGTGTCCATCTTCTCTGCTTGGCTGGCCATTTTTTCTACTTGGCTGCCCCTTTCGCGTCGCCTTCTTCCCTTCCTCACATTCATCGTTTCCCTTCGCCCTCTTCCGTGCCCCCCCCCGCACCTTCGAGGACAGGAAGGAGAGGCAAATGCAGAGGACAGCACGAAGAGGAACAGGTACCAATCTTGTTTGTGCGTCTGTATTCTACTGAAATTGCAGTCTCCCCTTCTTGGGCATTGCACCTACTCCCGGACTTTCAACAAAGTCTTCCCCAGCAGTCCCCCCCCCCCCAAGCCC
>JAHBMJ010001366.1:16023-21023 GCA_018398765.1 Chromera velia
CCCCCCCTCTCTCTCTCTCTGTGTGTGTGTGTGTGTGCGTGTGTGTGTGCTGTAGTAAAAGGAAACGCATAGAGACTGTTTTGCCTCCCTTTCTGTCCTTTTCCACGACTCTCTCTGCTTGCCCCCGTTTCTCTCTCTCTTTCTTTGTCCATACCCCCCCCTCCGTCCAGATATAAATACGATTTCGCCTACGGAGACTCCTTTGAGGCCCACCTAGCAGAGGGATTCGCCAACGGAAAGAGGGCGATGCTCCTGGACCACCACGGGATGTACACGGTCGGTCATTCGGGCGGTTGGTTGGGCGGTGTAGGGTGGAAATTTGATACTACGCAGAGAGGGAGAATGTGAGGGAATGAGAACAGAGACGTGCACGATTCAGATGATTCCGTTTCATGCCGGACACAGAACTTCTTCAAGTGGCCCAACGGCTGCTTGAAGAAACGCAATTGAGGCTACATGAAAAGAGCTCAAACTTCTCTCATCGTTCTCATTCGTTCTCATGTTTGTCGACCCCGGACGTGTTGTAAATGAGAGGTTGCAGGGACATATGTGTATCTTCCCCAAAAGAGGTTTTCCGAAATTAAATCGAAACTCTCCGTTCGGGGCTTTTGCAGTCCTCTTTGCAATGGGGCAATCTGCTCCCTTCCACCTTTCCCTCACGGCGCTCTTTGCTTCCCCCTTTCTTGATCTTTTGGCCTGCCCTCATTTCTGTGTGTCGTGCAGGTTGGCAGGACAGTTGCTGAGGCCTTCTTTGTGGTCTTCTACATCACTCAGGCAGCCACGGTGCACCTGCGCGCCGCCGCCACAGGGCGCCCCCTCAGGCGTGTGTCCGACGAGGACCTTGCAGAGCAGTGGGTTGACATGATGAGCTCGGAAGACTACGCTTACGACGGGTCGAGAGAGTGGGCGGGAATGGTGAGGAAACTCAACAGGGAACTCCCGGGATATGAGGCTTAACTAACTAAGTGAAACCACAGGAGGGACTAGTCCAAAAACCACTCGAGGGGGTGGGTGAATGATATTCTGCCTGACTCACTAAACATGATTTATTGATGGAACACGTCCGACAGTTTTGAAGAAGTGACGAGAAGAAGGTGTTGTTGTTTTGTGTCTTTCTAGAGGGAGACAAGGAAAGGAGAGGAAATGGAATGGAAGGGAGGCACACAAGAGATGAGAGACGAGCATGGAATAGAAAGAGAAGAGACAAGGTGTCGACGACAATGAAACCAATTCAGGATTCTTCTGCATGTTTTTTCGATCGCCCTCTCGCATGTCTGTACGGCTTCATTTTGTTTTTGTTTCATCTCTCTGACACACAGCCCGCTGTCTGCCGGGCACTGATCGTCCGACGGTGTGCTGGTGTCATTCCCTCATGTAACTGCCAGTAGAAATGAAAAGAGAAGCTGATGTATGTCTGCGCCTTTCTCTTTGCTCACATGATCTCTCTCTGTAACATAAGCCTGTACGCGTATCTTGAGCCCTGTGTCTAGCCCTGTGTTTGCCAGTGCGTGTTCCTATAGGTTTGTTCGTATTCTCTGCCTCTGTACTATATGAAGCCCTTTCGACGAATACAATCTTGTCAAACACATTGAGTGTGGGCCTGTGCCCCTCTGAACAAAACACGCCAGTGAAAAATTGGATTAAAAACTGTTCAAACCATGCAGAGTATGCATGTTTCTTGAACCCAAGAAGAATTTTATGATTTTTGAAATAATTGAGCCTAGTTTCACTATCAAAATTCAGAAAAAAATAGATCTTTGCACCCAATTGCACCCCATATGACCCGAATAGATAGTGACCATGTTTGATTTGATTATATTTGATTTGATTTGAGCTTCAACCTCAAATATTTGATATTTGAGGTAAGATTTGAGGTTAACCTCTTAGGGTTCCTCACTGAGTCACTGACTTACTGTCACTCTGATCATTTTTCTCATGACAATAGTTATCAGAACATTTCTGATGTGTGTTTGAAAAATTTAAAAAAATATATATATAATTATAACTTATCAGTTCCGTAAAAAAAATATGCCTGTGTGGCAGTGTATATACACTAGTCACTTCAGTGTTGGGAGCAGCAGTCTCTGCACCTTCCCCACAGACGGGAGATCGTAGCGGGGGTCCAGTGCCTTGACCAGCTTTCGCAATGCCTCGTTTTCTGTGAGATGAGGCAAGCCAGCACTGGCCAGAAAGTCAATGGTCAGCATATCCCACTTGATTCTCTTCTCATGCGTCTCTGCATATGGTGCGACCACGGCTTCTGCTTCATCTTTGGTGGGGAAAAACGTTCGCACGTCAGGCTGCTTCGTCCCCCCCGCCCCCTCCGACCGCTTCTCCTGTCTTTCTTGGAGCAGCTGCACATGTTTGTCAGACGTGATTGTCAAGCCATGCTGATTGATGAGGTAGGTTTGAAAAGAACTGGTTGCCGCTGCTGCATACTCACAGCCACAAATAGTTTCTGCTTCCCCCTCGGCTCCTTGTATTTTCACCTAACACTGAATCACATTTGCCCCCTTTTGCACGGACCATATTTTTTTTGCGTACCCGGCTCTAAAAACAAATGCCTCCTTCTTCCCGTTCGACCCTGTCACATTGTGTGACATGTCTTTACGGGGTGTAAAATGTTTGCAGACGCTAAAAAAGGGGGCCGAAAACGATGTTCCAGCACCAGAAAAGTTAATACAGCTATTTGGGAAAACGTTCAGCTGATCGGTTTACCTCTGCATGAAGTAAAAGGGGGTGAAACATCAATTTCAATGCAGCTTAAAACGTTTTTTTTTTGAGAGCAAACCATCAAGATTTAGGTTTTTTCATTTGAATCAGCATGCGTGACGGATCAGTACTTGTAAAAGTTTTTTCGGGACCTTCATATTTGAGGTTGAAAGTCATATTGATCAAATATTTGATCGTATTTTGATAGGTCTTTAAACACTAGGTCCTCCCTGACTGGATATTTGATTTGAGCTTAAGCCCTACCTCAAATCAAATCAAATCAAACATGGTCACTACAAATAGATATGACCGCTTACTTTATAAAAGTGTAGCCAAAAAGTCTAGCAAAAATTAAGTCTATCTCGATGTTAATTTTTGATACACTTTTAAAAATTGATATCACTTATATCACCCCGGGGAGGCTATAGCTTCTCACTTATCAACTTTGATTTTTTTAAAAAAACTAGAGCTAGATATAAAATGCTAAAGACTTTTACAGTGTATATACATCCTGCTCGCATCCTGAATCTAGTCCTGCCTGCAGTGAATAATCATGAGTTCAAGCCTAGGTTCAAGCATTAAACATATATAGATTGTTGTTAACATATCTAAATCTAAGTCTAAATTGCGGCTTAACTACCTCAGCTGTTGCCCTAGCTATTGTTGCCTACAACTAGCCAATTAATGCTCTACGCCTCTTTATGGGCCAAGGTGATGACGTATGGTGCAAGTCCTAGCAAGTTGTAGTGCAAGTCGAGGCCCGGCAGTGGACCGCGGGGTGACCTAAAACATAAATCTTATCCTATCCTATCCATATCTAGATCCGTATGTCGGCGTATGATGATAATAAAGAATTAACTACAGAATTAGAAACCTAAATTGATATAATAGTTGAAAGTTAACTACCCTACAAAAAGTTATAGAAATGTTATAGAAATCTAATAGAAATCTGATACAAATCAATAGAAATCTGATAAAAATGTTATAGAAATCTCAATATAGAAATCATGACCAAATTTCTATAATTTATAGAAATTTCACCTCATTTCTATATATTTCTATGAACATATAGAAATCAATAGAAATCAGGCCCTGATTTCTATAGGATTTCTATCAATTTCTATATGTTTATAGAAATATATAGAAATCTGGTGGGATTTCTATAAATTATAGAAATTTGGTCCTGATTTCTATATTGAGATTTCTATGACATTTCTATCAGATTTCTATTGTTTTCTATTCGATTTTTATGACATTTCTATGAGATTTCTATAACATTTCTATAACTTTTTGTAGGGTACTAATATGACGACTCGGATCATACATAAAGCACCATAGTGTTGTATACCATAATGATGATACTAAGCAGATATGGAGACAGTATAGAGGTGCACCCGGGGCTCGGCCGTCATTCAGAGTCCAAAGACTGTTAAAATAGTGATTTCTTAGCGTGTTTAATATAAATACATAGCTCTTGAAAAAAAAAATGAAAATAAATTAATTGATATCGATCAATACATGCATAGATACACATACATATACACAAAAACACATACACACACACGCATGCACACACACGTATGCACATACATACCGTCAACACACACACACATACACATATACACACACATACACACACACACACACACACACACACATATATATATATATATATATATATATATATGACGCACACACTGTAACAATGAGACAGACTATATATATTCAAAATCTGAATTACACACTTCTATATCTGAAGATATTCTCAAGGAAGGCGACTCTCTGTTTGTCGGTTCGCAAAAAAAAACAAAACCTTGTATATCAATGTACGTCATAGATGGTGCATTTGATCTTCTTTACATTTATCAACGACATAATACTGCGGCAAACTCTTTTTTTTTCACCCACTTCCAACAAAGCAGTGTATGATCATCTACGAGACGCTTATCAAAGATAAAATTGGCCCTCATTCAACATCTCAATGCCTCTGCTATCCCCTAACAGGATCCCAAGCATCACTGACGGACCGCCCTGCGAACAGCCTCTTCCCGACTTCGTGCCTGCACCCCCCCCCTCCCTCCAGAGAAATGGTACGTGTACAGTCGCCCCTCGGCGAAGGCCAGAGGCTGTTCCACAGATGACAACGACACCGGACCGAAAGCCTGTGTCTGCGGAAGAGGCACACCTGCAGATAACAGCGCACCGAAGGCCGGTATCTGGGGAGGATACACACCCGCAGAGGAGTATTCGAGTTGCAGCCACGCTTTCCTTTCCGTCCCCGTCGTATA
>JAHBMJ010001366.1:26023-30689 GCA_018398765.1 Chromera velia
ATCCAGACAGACAGTGTGAATAGAATGAGGGTAAGAAAGAAAAAGAAGAGTGGGCATCTCTCTGACAGAACGCAACCGCTTGCCTAGCGTGACACAAAGAGACGTTTACGGCCAGACTCACCAAAAATCCTAGCACAAAGAGCTCCAGCTTCCCAACACATACACGAGGAAGCCTTAAAGCCTGCATCCAGACAGACAGTGTGAATAGAATGAGGGCAAGAAAGAAAAAGAGGAGTGGGCATCTTTCTAACAGAACGTAACCGCTTGCCCAGCGTGACACAAAGAGACGCTTGCGGTCAGACTCACCAAAAATCCCAGCACAAAGAGCTCTAGCTCCCCAACGCACACACGAGGAAGCCTTAAAGCCTGCATCCAGACAGATAGTGTGAATAGAATGAGGGCAAGAAAGAAAAAGAAGGATGGGCATCTCTCTGACAGAACGCAACCTCTTGCCACCGTTGTATACAGAAACTCGCAATCGCAAACTGACCAGAGAGACGACACAAAAGCAACTCTCCTTCCACACAAAGGGCACGAGGGAGCACCAAACCCTGCATCCACGCAGCCAGAATGAAAAGAAGGATGGATGAATAGAGGAACCCACGTGGATCATTCCCTGACATGAGTTGACCGACTGAAGCCACGTTGTACCCAGAGACGCTCAACCCCCAACTGACTAAAGAAACGAGACGAACACAACTCCTTCTGCACACTAGAGGCAAGTGAGAGCTCCAAACTCCTGCATCCATACCATATGAAGAGGAAGGAAAAAGGGTAAACAGATGCATCAACCCAGGTCTTTCTGATGTAACAATTAAAACCCCTTGCCGATGCAAAGTGTTGTTTAAAAGGAGACAGCAAAGCTCAGCCTACCTCAAAAGTGCAGCCACACTACAGCACCGGCGCACGATCCCCAGCAACACGCCCACAACAAGTGCACTCTACAGAAAATCTGCATAGCAACGTGGAGCTATAACTGAAGGGAATGAAGCGGGATCTTTTAATTTCTTCCTTGCTCTCTGATAGATGCCTCGGCCTGCAAAAGCATATAATCAAATTTCTACTGTACAGCCGAATATTTGGATTGGGATATGTGCGTCAGTTAAGCGTGGCAGCCTGCACGGGCCGGTTGGGGAAGGCCGCGGCACAGACGCACGTACGTACGGTGCGGCGCTGCATACCACGCGCGGCATGCACGCAGACCCGCCGGCCCGGCCTGCCACTGTGCTACAACACTTCCAACCTTCACTCTCATACACTCCGGGCTCTAATTTAAAACCTTTAAAAACAATAAAAGAATCGCTAAAGATACACTTAAACGATTTTGAATATGTTTAAACTAGTTTAAACTGTTTGTATATTTAAAAAAAATTTGGAGTCGGAATTAGTGTTGGAATCGGTCTGGTCCCGTTTTCACATCTGATCGAAGATGAAACCCCCATCATCCATCGTGTCTGCATGACAAAGCAAGAAAGCGTAGAGAGTACATTAGAGTGCAACGAGCAAAGATCTCGAGATATAAAGAAGAAACACTGCAGCTCCCTGCTGTCTCCCACTCTCCCCTCTGACAGAAAAGGCACCCTGCACGCACCAATGTCATATATGTGCTTCTTGACCTCTAGTTGCTGTCAGTTTCCTTTTGGAAAGAGTCAGTGTAGGCCAATGCATGTTGGCCTTCCTCCTAGCCATCCCTTTTTCTTCCAAAAGTCAAAAACCGTCACTGCCTTGACACCAGTATATTTCTTTCCCACCGCCCTCTTTTCCAACCCCCCCCCCCCCACTCCCCAGAGCATGCCACGGAAACCAGCACTTAAGAATTAACGTACAGCTTCACTTTTTCTTTTACCTGACGATTTTGTATCTAAAGTCTGGTGTCCGTTTACCTCAAGCTTGTTGTGTCTCTCTAACAGGCTGCTTCCTTTCTTTTATGTCAAACCAACTCATGACACGTGGGTGGGGAGAGGTAACGACCTGCATCAGAGATTCGACCTCCAACTTTATCTTTGCTCTTTGTGGGCTCTGCGCCCTTGCTTTGCTTCGGCTTTGAGGTCAAGCTCTTGAGAGAACTCTTTTTGCACACATCAGAGACACTGTCAGATAGGAGAGAGCCAATTGAAAGCGCAAGGCCGCACGCATACGTACATCAAGGATAGAATTAGATAGCCAAGAGAAGAAACAAGAATGCGATAGAGAAACAGCCATCACAAACAGAGGCATCAAATTTTTTTGATAATGAAGAGAAAGCTATGACAGCAGCTAATGACTCTGAAAAGCAAGTCGCTGGCAGAACTGTCACGAGACGCAGACCAGCATTGTGCTCTAGCTCTCCTTGCTCTCTTCCTCCCTCCCCTTTTTCCTATCTCCCCACCCTCTCTCTCTTTTCTCAGACTGCTTTTCTGTTCCTCTGATACCCTAAGGCTTATAGCACCTTTGAAACCCCTGCCCGGTTCTCTTCTTCAAAAAATTAATGAGCTACACCAGAATTGAGCTGGCGTATGAAGAATATATGGACAAAGCGAACATACCAGGCAGGTGACAGGAACACGAAACTGAGATACAGCACTGATACATATAGAATGATGTATCGCAATGGTGACAAAGGAAGGTCAAAGGGTCGAAAAAACTTACCTGCGTGTCATCCTGCTTCTCTTCGACGTCATCGTCATACTCTACGATGTTCTTCGACATTCTTGAATCTGTGGTATGTCGAGGCAGGAAACAAGGTGGCAGGCCGGAAAAGGGATCATGTTAATTATGCCTTGTCTGACTGTTTACATACAAAAGGATGGCTGTATGTGATGTACGAGAACACTCGAAGATCTGATTCACAGAGCTCATTGCATTCTCTCAACATCTATATAGAGAAGAGAAGGGGGCGACCAGTGATGTATGATAAACGAAAACGTCTGCATGCATGACCTGTATATGATGATTGCCCAGGATTGGATGATTGCACGATAGACCTGAAACAGAGTGGACTTCAAAGTAGGACTTAGTGGAATTCAAAGTGACTTTTAAATTTACTATATTCTAGCTTCATTATAAAGTAAAACTAGGTTATTTAAAACAATCTAAAGCTTTTTAGAGCATTTAAAATCATTACTTCTGTGCGAATCTGCTTAAATGTGCTCAAAAGACTGGTTGATTAGCTAGGGAAAAATTACGATTACCGCGGCACGTGGAAGTTAGTGAATGTTACCTGTAAAGAAATACACAGACACAACACTAATGGCTATGCTCAACAGCAACATTTAGCGCCGCCAATCAAGTACAAAGAATTGTTTCTTCTGCAAGGGAAACAGTGTAGGAAAGAGGGCTTCACAGCTATGCTGGACAGACCGGACAGGAGTCTCAGATGGTCAGCAGGGGTCGGAGAGGATTCCTAAGAACAGAGCACAGAGACAACATAATTCTATTCACAAAGAACTCACACTGCATGGCGTAAAAGCTTGCAAATCGTTCTGCGTGTGTCAATGAAAAACTGTAAAAAAGAAGGACAGGTCTGTAGGTAGATCCAGATGTTCAGAGGGAGACCAGTACGGAGTGCCACAAATGAGAAAGGATGAACGAGTAAGTAGCACTTGCGTCGGAATAGTATGGACCGCTTTGAAAGACTGACACAAACGGAGCAAGTGGAAGACATTCAAATGTATGAAAGCTGAGCGATTGGTCTGGGTGGAAAAATATCTGGCACGACTGAGAGCTGTGCAAAGCTTCAGAAGAGGCGGTCAAAAAATGGAGACTCTCCATCGACCCTGTCTCACTGACCTCCCTTGTGCATTTCTGTCAAGCTCTTAGCAGGACAAAGAAGCTGGATGCTAAGCAAATCATAATACAAAGCGAGAGAGCAAGCCGCGCTTCCTTAACTGACCTGAAGGTGTCTCCAAGTCTCCATCCACCAACACCTGTAAACACGGAGGGACAGGCGTTCACGCTTTGTGCAGTCAAGGAAGCACTTCTGTCCAGCTTATTCTGCACACACAAGGTTTCAAGGACAAAACCAAGAGCCTAAGAAGCAGCAGGTCCGGACAGGCTGACCTGGGGGTTAACCTTGGGGCTCCCAAGACTGTGACCTGCAAGGAAAGAGTAAGGAGAGCGATGAGAGCAGCAGTACTTTAATACCTAGATAAGGCCGGCAGCCCTTCCCCGCTTGAACAGGAGGAGAAGCTGCAAGCAGAAAGACGTTAGAAACAAGACTAAGACGGCTAGTATCCACTGGACCCACCTCCAAGCTCCACTTCGTGCCGAACCGAGATGAGCCAGCAATACCCGTCTCCTCCAGAGCCCCGAAAGTGCACTCCTGAAAAAAAAGTCAAAACCAAGAAAACGCTCTGTCACACATCTTCTAAAACTGTCAGAAAACATCTGACAGAGCGCTTTTTGTGGCAACATTTATATGGGAAAAGTCCATTTGCTCAGAGGTTTAGGACTCCACAGTTTTGAACCTGTGGACCTTCAAGATGGACAAGAGACTTCAGACCCAATTATTGGCCGACAGAGGCAAAGTCGGCTGTGTGCGTCGAAGGGGCAGGGTGCCACCACCCCCTCTGGCCCCGTGGCGGCGCCTCTCGGACCCACGATGAGCCCATGTCTGGACCTGGCGGCGGGGGGGTTTGACCCCCCTTGCCTAAGGTTCAGAAGTGCGGACTTCTGAACCTCAGGGGGG
>JAHBMJ010001367.1:4678-24678 GCA_018398765.1 Chromera velia
GGGGGGGGGGGGGACAGGAAAAGAGCCCCTCTTTCAGCTCAGAGGCCAGGCTCTGAGCGTTTCTCTGGCGGCTTCGCCTCTGTTCCCTGCAACTTTGAGCTTTGCTTCAGGTGAGAGAATGCACACCCATGCCAGTCTGCATTGTTGCCTTTTGGGACGTTCTGGGACGGGGGCGTCATGTCTCCGTGATCATACCTTCTCTTTTGTCTACCTATGGCTTTCATCTCCGAGTTTTTTATTCTTTCTTCTCACGCTGTCGCCTTTCTTTTTCCACCTGCAGCCGCTTCAATTCTCTTTTTCGATCTCTGGCTGCATGTACGGAACCGCATTTGCGCTGTCTATATTCAATTTCGACCTCTCTTTGCTACTTTATCAGAGTTGTGTGCTCCCACGTTTAGACACATGTGAGTTTATTTCTTTGTCTGTGTGGACCCATCTGTGTCTGCATCCGTTTGCTTGTGGTCGATCTGCCTATCCTCCTTCCCTCAAGGCAAAGCTCTCTCTGTTTCCTTGATGATGGTTCGCCTACCATGCATGCATGCAGAGCTTTTGAGGGACCGGCGGTCGTTTGTTTTTCTCTCCAACGTGTGGAGACGGGAGCTCAGTGGTTCCTTCGCAGGGTCCCTGATGGCAGCCTCCATTGTGCAACCGACGCTGAGTCCTCTCCTCCCTTGTCTCCTGCACGTCGAGGGACTTGCTGGGGGACCTGTTCCCGTAGAGGATGACAGAGACGCCAGTGGATTGTCAGGGATGACAGGTTCTTCTTCTGTAGAAATCACCCCGGATCTTGTCGATGTCAGTTGCGTTCCTGTTTCTTTTCTGTCTTGTTCCTCTGCTGTCAGCTCAGTGTTGTTAGCAAAAAAGGAAAAAAAGAAGAGGGGAACAGAAGGTGTAGAATTAAGGAGAGAGGAGGAAAGAAAGGACCCAGGGGAAGAGTATGCAGTGTTATGCTTCTCTCCAATGCGTCCTGTGTGTGCGTATGCAGACCGGGGATTTCAGCCGCACTCGTGCTTCAACACTCTGCAAAGCTCTTCAATTGATGCCTATCTGGGCCAGAAACAGCGCTGCGCCTTTGCTTGTGGTCAGCATGCACCCGTCTTTCGACATCCAAAAGATCCAATGCACTAGCAGGCACTGTGCATTCGCGGTGTTTCTCACTCATGACGTGTCTCATTTGTTTACTCTTTGCTGGGTGATCCCTTCTCAATGCTGGGCACGCACAGAGGGTCGTGCTGTGGGTCAGAATGTGGTCCATGCTGTATGATGCCTCGATGAGCAAAGTGCTGTCAGAATCTTTGTTCTATGCGCATGAAAGCATCGGGAGAGACTCATTGCGAGACTCTCTGTTTTGAAAATCAAACTGTTCTTGTCCCTGTTTCTTCTCCTTCACCCTGTTCTATTTTCTGTCTGTCTCCTTCTGAAAGATTTGTTTGCCTTCTTTCTGGAAGCTCTCATCAACCATTTCAATCCGTTTCCCTAGCTGTGCCGTCTTTGTCTGTCTATCTCTTCTCTGCAGATGTCTCATCTTCGTGTGCCTGTGCCTGAGGCTGTGGTCGGAACTTGCGCCCGTCTCCGCTCCGCTCCTCCCATTCGTCTGAGACCCTTCGCGCGGGTGGATCCTGTCGAGGCTTTCTCTGGTACTTCGGGAGGGAACCAAGGATCCGGACAGGGGGGGGGGGGCCTGCTGACTCCCGTTGAATTTCGCAGAATGATGAGACAGGTCTCCACAGGAGGATGCAGCGGGGGATCTCCAGGAGGGATGATGTCAGGACAAAATACTGAGGGAGAGTGTTTGTGGTTCGAGCGCCTCTCTCTGGTGGCAGGTCTCGCGAATCTAGAGCTCGACCAAATAGCAGTGACATCTGACCCTGCGGTGAGTCCCTCCTTCTCCTTCTCTTTCATTCCTACAATCAATGTGCTGCTGAATACCGGGCTCGTAAGTGCTTTTGCAGAACTTCAGCTCTTTCCAAGATGAAAAAAGCACAAAGGAACATGCACTATTTCGTCAACACGACGAAGAGAACCATAAAAGCGGTTTCCTGCCACTGCTTCCAGATTTGTCTTTGTTTGCATCATTTTTCTGTCTCGCTCTTTTCATAATCTAACACGTTCCTGATATCGAAGGGCCTCTGCTGACCTAATTCTGGTGCGCTTTGATCTCCGCACTGTCGATCAAGTCCTCATGCATTTGTACTCACGCCTTCAAGGTTTTTTTTTTTTTCATTGTCTTGACAGTCTCTTGGGCATAAATCAAACCGCCCGTAGAAAGACAAATTCCCAAAATTGATTGATTCTGCCGCAGTACCTGGCACAAATTTTGAACTTTCTCGGGGGCTCTCTGAAGGATGTCTTGAGCGAGGCGCAGGAGCGCGGCGACTTCCCACTGTTCGAAGCCGCACTTTTGGCGATTCGCAGAGCCTGCGCTGACTGCGCAATGCCTATCGTATCCTTCTTCTCGCAACGCATACGCAATGCGATCAATTTGGCAGAGAGTCTTCCTGCTGCGATCTCATGCGGACTCGATGTTGTGACCATCATTCGGGACAGGAAGGAAACGTCCACCAGAAGGCGACACAACGTTCTGACAAAAAGCGCCAACGATCCAAGAAATCGGGGTCGAAGAAGGGAGGGCTTCATCATGGTGGCCTCCGAAGTCCCCATGCGACTTCCCTCACATGAACCTGAACGAAGCGCTCCTGACTACGGATGGCAATGGGGTTGGCAATGGTCCAGTGAAATTCTCCGCTCGGAAACGGAGACCTCTATCCCTGAGAAGAGGCCTGAACACACAATGGCACCGAGCGCGCTGAAGGATTGGAAGTCCGTCGACTGGAGAAGAGACGCCGAGGGGCGGTGGCAAGACAGCGGGAGAAAGCAGGAAGAGGCGCGGTTGAAGGCAATGCACCTTCCATCGGTGTGCCGAGAGTTATGGCTCTGCCAACAGAGTCTGATGGGTATGAAGTTCCTTCGCGTTTCTCACCCGCGACTTCTCTCAGACATCGCCATTCTTCTGCGGTCTCCCATTTTCTGTAGACAGGCACTTGACGGTCAGTGTTTTGAGTCGGGACGACAACTACTTACAGGAATAGTCGGGGGACAATTTGTCGGCCTTACGTCGTGACAGTCAGCTTGTATGGACAGGCCTTACGAAAGATTTTGGAGATTGCATGCTTGGTCGTCCCTGTATTAGCAGCGCGGTGTCACTGAGTAGCAGTGCTTCCTCTATCATCCTCTATCAGTACGGAGTTGTCTGTCTGTCCCCTCTGAAGCCAGATGAGTTTCCGGCTTTTTCAATGTCTTGCCTTACGCATAAATGCATGATGGGACAGCGCAAATTGTCACGTGATTGTTTTGCACCTTCACCCCTGCTATCTGTAGTTCTGCTGAGCACCGACAACCTGCCTGAGGATTGTGTGGAGGTGATCGCACGAATAGTCGCCAGAGCGCCCAGCTCTGCGGGACCACTTTCCGTTGAACAAGAGAAGGGAGGGGGGCATGAACGACCGGGTGCCAATGGAGCTGGGGCAAATGCACCAGGAGGCGCATCTAAATGCCACTGGTCGATGCTGAGGGTTGCTCGGAAGATGGCCGGCTTGCAGGCTCTTTCGCAGTCCCCTCAAAACGGATTCAAGGACGGAGGGGGTGCAGTATCGTCTCTCGGGGGCACAGGAGCAAATGAACATGGACGAAATGATGGAGCAAACGCAGTCCCAGAACCCTTTTCTGCCCCGCTCTTTCTTCAATTCGCAGCGCAACAGAAGGAACGATCCAGGCTAGAGAACGAAGAGAGAAAAGCCCAAAAGTTTCTCGAAACCCCGGGGGAACAAGCGGGGGGCAGTCCTTCATGGGGCCACTCTCTCATTCCGCCATCCCCCCTGTCAGCTACTTCTCCTCTCAGCCCCACACCGTCTGCCAAGGCAAAATCACCATTGCGGTCCAAACTTCAAGGATTGACAGCTGAAGTGAGGGTGCAAGAAGACGAACAAAACAAACGGTCTACGGCGGCACTGGCTCTCCTCGGTCCGAAGGAGTGGCTCTTGGATCGGCTCCTTCTCAGCTCTGCATTCGAGCAGATAGCGGTGAAGGCAGTCTCAGAGGGACTCGTGTCGCAGACGCCCCTTAAAATGGTCTGCCTGCCTTTCTCTCTCTCTCTCTCTCTCTCTCTCTGTCTGTCTGTCTGTCTCTCTCTCTCTCTCTCTCTCTCTCTCTGTGTGTGTGTGTGTGTGTGTGTCTGTCACCATGTGACCTTGCTGCTTCTTTTTACTAATGGATTCAGTCAATCCATGACCTTCCCACTTACTCATGGAATACTCATTCAGAGCTCGTCTGATTGTCTTTGCCATCGAAGCAACTGCGGTTTCTTATTCGACCGAGACTGACGGTGCAGCAGAATACAAACTACATTGGACGCGTCACCTTCTCTCTCCTCGTGCAGGTATCGTTTGAACTCGCTTGCCGGGGCCTTGCAGTACACAAAAAACGTCAGTGGCTCCTCCCCGTCCTCCTGGTAGCACAGGGCTGCCTTGCAGAACCCGGTCTTTCACGTCTTCTTCTTTTTATTCGGCAATTCTCCCGACTTCGGACTACGCGGAAAGAGAAAGAAGGGGAAATCGAGACACCGTTCGCGGAAGACGAAAAGACGGGGAAAAGCGCAACACTCACATCCCCAAAGGGGTCGGGAGGAAATGATGAAGGAGAATCGTCTCCCTTCTTTCCTTTACCCACGAAACAGGCAAGTGAGGAAGACTTAGGAGGCCCACGTGCCAGCGCATCGCGTTCAAGGAAGTCCCCTGCTGACCATCTCTTTCATCTGCACAAAAACCTTGAGCGGCTTTTCTCTGAGGCCTCGGACATGGCCTCGAGTTTGGGTTTAGGGGAAGAGGCGAACAAGAAAGCCACCGACGAAACCGACCGACGGTCAAACAACCAGGTCCCTCTCCCCGGATCCTTTGGAAACACGCCTGCACCTGCACCGTCTTCCCATTCGCATGCCGGACAAATATCTCTTGAAATACCCATGCAGCCTTCGTTAAATCGGGCGAGCATCCGCAGTCCAGCAGGAGAACGCATCTCTTTCTTTCCAGAGAAACCATCTGCAGACAAGGGAGGGATATCGTTAATCTTCCCAGAGACTGAAGCAACAAACAAAAGAGGATCGGAATTCGCGAGGAATAGCAGAGTGATGTCTGCAAAAAAGGGAACTACGACAAAGCAGAGCTTCGCTTATCTCGTGAAGGCAGTGGCTGCTCTCTTGGGATCGAGAGAGATGACTTTGCAGCTTCAAGGGTTGCAGCAAAAGTCGGTCAACATAGAGATTGACAGAGATGCAGGCAAACAGATGTACGGAAACGATCACTTACAAACATGCAAAGAAAAAAGCGTTTTTCAGTACCTTGAAAGGGTCAAACAACCTCAGAGCCCCTTCTCTTCTTCTCTTTTCTCTTCATTAATGTGGGTATCGCTTGTTCGTCTCCTTTCTTGTCTTCTTGTTGTATTGAAGAGAATGACACAGATAGATCTGGGGGATAGGAGATGTTTCACGCACTCACTACCTGACTCACTGATTGTCTATTTCTCAGGAAGGCGCTTCGCAACGTGATCGAGTCTCTTGAGCTGCTTCTTTCCGGGATCGCGGACATCCTTCCGTACTCCGCCGTCATTCTTCTGACGCGCGCAGTGATGGAGTTAGGAGATGAACGACAGGCAACAAGGTTGTCTGAAGTCGTGGCGGCACGACTGATTTGCGAATCGGAGAACACAATAGCGGTGGGCCTCCTGCAGGTCCAGAACTGCGGACTGAGACATCCCGACGTCAGTCAGTAGGTTCTCCCTCCTTCATTTCTTTTGGACAAGAGAGAAATGTGTGCACAGAACGTGGACCTCCAGTCCTACAGCGTCTTTCTGTACCTCTCTCTCTGCTCGTCTGCTTTGTGTTTTCAATTCCTTTTTTTCTTCCCATCCTTTCCTCTTTCGTTCCCCCTCTCTGATTCTCTCTCTATACATGTGTATATATATACATATATATTTGTTTTTTCTTCTGTGTTCCTCTCCTTTCTTTCTTCCGTTCTTTCTCTTCTCTCTTTCGTTCTTTCTTTCTTTCTTTTGTTTGTTTCGTTTTTTTCTTCTGAATTTCTTTCTCCCTCTTTTATTTCTTCCGTTTCCCTTGATTCTTCTCTTCGATTCTTCGTCAGACCCTTCCCCTTCCCTCTATTTCTGCACGGTTGATCGCATGCAGATTGAAGTTGCACTTCAAGACCTTCTGAGAAAGGATTCAACGACGACAGAAAAAGGATCTTCGGGCCAGATTGCAGCAGCATCAGGCTCTCCTGAGTTCTCTTCTCCCTCTTTACAACCAACCTTTGGGCTTGAAGGGTCGGACAACGGAAAGCAGAGTTTGGCACTGCCCCCAGCGCTGGACATACAGACTGTGGCGGCAGCGTCCCCTGTGGCCCACAGGAGTCCCCTTTCGAAAACTTTGCGGGAGGCTCTCGATGCTCTATTGCAAGCTTCTTCGGACAGGAATGTCATCTTTGCAATTGCTCTGAAGAAACAGAAGCAAGCCTTTTTGGACCCGCCCTCCGCATCTGGAACCGCAGCGATTACTGAGGGGATGGCAGACAGGGGGAGCCAAATTCGTGCTGCTTTGTCCAAGATCACGAACAAGCGAGCGCGTCTTCTTCAACGTTGGATGACCCTGCTGGCAGACAGCGGACGGCCCGAGTTTTTCCTTTTGATTTCCGACGTACTGGAAGAGCTTAGCAGAGCCAAAAATTGGGACACAGGGGCAGTGCAGGCACTCAAGACGATTGCATTCTTTACGGGAAGGTCCGTCATTCCTCAAGTCTGACAATGCATTGAGGAATTCAGAGCCTTAGAAAAAGGAAGGCATTGAGGCACTCACTCCTAAAATTTGTTGTTAAAGCGAGTTCCCGTTTCAGTGTCAGAGAGGGGGCGTTTAATTCATGTAAAGCTGTAGCTAGTGGGATGCGTGAGCACGAAACCGAGTGTGCGTGTATGAGAGTAAGTTAGATCGTACAAACGGCTCTCGGCTCAAGGATACACAGAATTGCACCGTCACGCACACCCAGACAAGACAAAAATAGAAACAGAAATTGGCTTGATGAAATCCACACAGAAGACAGTAGCGTTCAATTTTGTCTCGATGCATTTGGCGTCTCTGCTTCTCTCCCCGTTTTCGTTTGGAGACTTGTGCTGTGAAGTCTCCTCACAATTTCATTCATTGTCTTTTCTCCTACTCACCCCGTCTTTTCTTTCCCTTCCCTTGCAGGACTCGAGTGTTCAAGAAATGGATCCGCATGGAGCTCCGGCTGAACCACGAGGCCGAGGCGCGAGACAAGACATCCGACGGAAACAGTGCGGAGGCGCTGCGGGCCGTCGGTCGTCGAAAGCTTGTAAACGTCGGAACGGAGATGAAGGGCCCAATCAGGGAGAGAGTCGCTATGAGGGTTTCACCCTTCGGGAGAGTCAAAGTGAGCCAGTCGTTCTGGCAAGGATTTAAGTGGAAAGAGGGAGAGAGGGAGAGAGACTCTACGTCTGTGCACTCCATCTGAGTCAGCATCTCTGTCCCGGTTGCAGCAATGCTCATTTCTTTGTGTGGGTCCACCTCTTTGTGTGAAGAAGTATTTATGGGCGTGCGAGCGACACCCGTGGAAGATTCTGCAGGGAATCGATCGAGGGCGGAGGCAAGAAGACAAAAACAGAAATGTTGGAGACGTGAACGATTGTGCCAAGTCCATTATTCTTCTGGTCCAAGTTTAGCTCCTGATCCCTTAGTGTTTGTTTATTTCAAATTGTTTTCTTCTTGTGTGTGTGTGTGTGTGTGTGTGTGTGTGTGTCGGCCTGTCTGACGCACCAAATTTCAATATTGGTGTTCTACAGGCACTTGAAGTTCTCAGTGATTGGAACTCCTCGGCGCTTGTGGACCTCGACCACTGGGTCTGGGTCAGTGGGTTTGTGTTTTTGTGGGCTTGGATTGTGTTGCTTTGTTTTGTTTGTTTTGATCCAAATCGATCAGCTGAGTGGTGAGACAAATGGATGGAAGGAACTTGCCGTGCACGGATCATGCTTATAGCGAAAAAGGCGGGGTGAGACATGACGGCAAGCCTTTACTCGGATCAGAATAGGTCCTCTCGTCAAAGCTTTGAGCACGGCAGAAACGGAAGAAGCAGTAGAAAGGATCCATGCAAAAGTGCCAGGAGTCAGTTCTCCTTCTGACGCCCCAGTCTTCTCTTCTCTCTAAGAGCTCTTGTCCGTGTTGGGAGACAGGTCTCCTCCTCTCTGGCTGTCAATTTGTTGTTTTGCAATTAAGTCGGTTGATCTCCATACTGGATTCCCCTCGAAAGAGAGTTGATCTACATTGATTCAAGGATCGATCTGTGTCCTTGGCGTAAGGATTGTGCTGCAGGAAAGGGATTGTCTTGATGACAGTCTGCGGATGCACGTTCGTGGCTTTTCGCATTTTTTATGCCGCGCCATGCATGGCCTGCCTGCAGGTGAACGCTCGAATGCCTATGGACCTGGTGTCCAAGGCTGCCTGGGCTTTTCTCTTCCTTCCTTTTGGCGCCGCCGCACTTCTCCCACAGACGAACGCCGCCTTCGTTGCGGACTGTGCGCAACAAGAGGGGATCCTAAAGAGGACAGTCTTGACTGGACTCATCGATGCGCTACGGAGAGATTTTGCCTCAGTCTTTACTTGCCCAGGTCAGACAGACTCTGTGATTGGGTTTAACCTTGAGTTTTGTCCGACTCAGAAGGGGGGTGCGAGAATGCTGGGAGGGACTCTAGAGTTCCGCAACACTTTTTGCACAGTCTCTGCTCCCGCTTCTGTTTCTGTTTCTGTTACTTATTCCTGCACTATCTTTTTTCTTGCAGATGCCTCCCGGGCATGCTTACCCTATCAAGTCAAGCCGCTCTCCTCATGTGTCCCCACACACACGGCCCTCTTGCTTGAACAACTGCAAGAGCTTTTCGAAACGGCCAGAGCATTTGAGAGTGGACAGCCGCAGCCGAATACTGGGGCCGCTCAGGGCGAAGAGAAGCAGGAAGCTGAGACTCACCCGCAGGTAGTGGGAGGAGCAGCTAATGCGCGTTCTCGGGCCATGTCTCCTCGTTCTTCAGTTGCACCATCACGGAAGAGCGTTCTCAAGGACCCCCCTTCTCGTAGTGGTGGAGGGGGGGGCACAACTGTACAAAGGGAGACTCAGAGAGGAGGTGCTTCCACCAGGGGGCACTCGAACATTTCGAGGCAGAGCCCGAATCTCTCTCGACAAAACAGCACTGCGATTGGGCTGGTCCCGAACGGACCCTCGGCCACCGCTACTGCAGCCGCAGAAACACTCACGACCACGGCGCGAACACGAGTAGCCCCCAAACACCAAGCGTTGCTGCTCATCAATTTTGTTCGAAAGAGACCTGAACTGCTGAGAGAAAAGGGCGTTACAGAGCTTCTTGTTAAGGTCGCACTGAAGCTTGATGAGCCTGTGTGTCTTTGGGCGGTAGTCGAGACTGTGTGTGTCCTCGGCCCCTCCTCAGCTTTTTTTCAAATAGTCCAACTCGGTCTGTGCAGTAACCTGGTGGACTCCTTGAGAAGGCAAGTCGACTCTCAGAGAAGCACTATGATGCCGGGACGGAGGCTCCGTGCAGACGCGGGGGGGTCGAAATCTAGGGCAGAGCTGGGGATCCGTCATTTGATGCGGCTCCCCCTCCTCCTCCTGTTCCTCCTGCTTCATCTCCCTGCTGATACGGGCTCTGAGAAAGAAAAGATCGAGGCGCGTACCACATTGTGCGCTCTTTTGAACCGAATTTGCGACGCCTGTGTCGCCGTCGCAGTGGAGGGATGGAGTGAAAAGGCCGCAGCAGTAACGTTTGCCTCTGAGGCTTCTCCCGATGAACAGATAGGAGCTGTGATCGTCCCTTGGGGTGTGCAGGGCACCAGGGTAGAAGAAAACCCCGCAGACCTTTTCGCAAAGCACGTCTCATTGTTTCTCTTCCTGCCGTGGGCCGTTGGGCGCGTCGCAGAGCTTTCCGCAAGGTCTGCTTCCGCACAGAAGAGGACGCATGTTCGCGACAGGGCATTTCATGCCCTGAAGCTTCTTTTCAAATCAACGGTAGCATCGAGACCTAAAGGGGTTCAAGTGGGGGGAAGTCGGGCTGCCAGGATGCCTGTGTGTACTGCAGAAGAAGAACCCGACAAAGGATCGCTTTCGCTGCTGCAAATGTGTATGATCCGGGCAGAAGGCCTTGCGGGCAGCAACAACAAAATGGACACCGCGATCAAAGAGATGCTCCAGAAGATTCGCAGAAGGACGGCACAGTGCATCACGGCGGTTCTTGCCACTTACCTCCACGACCTCCAAATGAGACCCTCCCTCACCCACCCAGCCTCCCTCTGCGAATGGATTTTTCGTTGTCTGACCCCATTCCCCGGAGTCCGACAAACATCCTTCATCCTCCTCTCTGACCTACTCATGGAGCTTCCCTTGATGGCGTCTCTCATCGCCATAGGCCGCACCATGCGGTTACATCCCAACCCTGACTTGGCAGACGTGAATGTCCAGGGGGGGATCCCGGGAACGGGGGGGGTCGGAAGCACTCGGCAGGAGGTAACTACGCTTGGTAGTCCTCTGAAAGCGCTTCAGCTGGACCTTCTCCGGAACTTGTTGCGACGAGACCTGTCTCCTGCTATGGGTGTCTGGATTCAGGCCATCATTCCAGACGTGTACATCGCTCGTGCGAAGACAGAAACAAACCATGCAGGCGGATATTCGGGCCGCAATTTGAATTGGCAAACCGAGCATAATGAGGCGGCGGGGGGGAATAAGATCGTTACAAGCTTCACGAGACCCCGACTAACCGTGACGGCATCAGATTGGAATTCCATCTTTCCCGCTGTCGCCAATGTCCCTGCCAACCCTGCGAGAGGACACGGCGTCAACTGGCAAGTCGGGTTTGATGAGGCGGTCTCAGAAGCGTGCGCATCGATAGCAGAAATTCGAAAAATTCTGGAGGGAAATCCGAAAATGGTTTTGAGTTTCCGTGCCGCTGTCGAGCCTCAGCCATGGCTGTCTCTCTGGACCCCTTTCCCTCTTTTGGGCTCTGAAATTCCTCTGCTGGCTACTCGGCCCAGGGGTCCTGACCGTCCCGGGCTAGGCGTTGCCTTCGGAGAAGAGAAGGCAGACGTTCTCAGTAACCAGACAACAGAGGTACAGCCACCAGGTTCTGTTCCTCCATCGGACCACGGGTCTGAAGATTGTTTGTCCGAAGATTCTTCAGGATCGGACAGCCACTCAGACACAGACGGTCAGCCGAAGTCATCACCCCAGGACCTCCAAGGAGGAAAGAAAGACGAGAAAAAAACGACAACCTCGGGTAAGGACAAATCTGGAGGGGGGAAGGAAAAATCTCGACGCACCAGGCCAAGTGCACTTGTCCGAGCATTCAAAACAGGGGACCCAGCCGAGATGAGAAGCCTCCTTATTTGCAGAAAACGAATGGTTGCCTACCTTTCTGAAAATCAAAACGAGCAGCTCCCCGAGCTTGTCAAAGCCCTCCAAACTCTCAAAAACTCCCCCGCAGCCGCTGCCTCTGCCTACATTCCTGCCGTCGAAGAGCCCCCGGAAAACGAAGGGGGCGACACAAACTCCCCCATGAGGCCCTCACCTCAGCGTGCAGATACCGCCGGAGGAACGGCAATGGGCTCCCCCAATCCGCCTTGTCAGGGACCCCAGTCAGTGACTGGTCTTCTGCCTGCTTCTGCGGGGTCCTCCAGCCTTGCGGACGTTTGTGCGATGATCGAAGAGCTCTTGCGCCTGCAGGCTCAGACACTTGTGCTGCCCCCGGAGCCCCGGCAGCGTCAGAAAATCCGATTGCAGGGTAGGGCCAACCTGGAGGCAAGTGGCGCCAAGACCCGCACTGTAACGTCGGAGGTTCTTGAGCGTCTTCCGTTCCCCCCTGAGCCTAGATTTGCGGTGGAGCGTCGGGGAGCCGTGAATCCTCTTCACATTCTGAGTGGAGATTCCGCCATCCTGCCCCGCATTCGGGAATTGTTGAGTCTCTCTCGAATCGGCAGATCGCTCCAAATGCTCAAAACATCACTCGATCTACTGACCATATGGCAGAAAGTCAGTCAGTCAACTAGAGACCCGCTCAATTCGATGGGATCAGATCCGAACGCACTTGGGGCAGATTTGTTGTCCAAAGAGCCTCACCGAGCTACAGTCCTTTTCTGGCTGCAGGGATGTCAATCTAATTCGGTCTGAGCACTGAAGCAAGACAAACGTATGCACGCATTTTTGAAAAACCAACTCCCCTGAGTTGCGGTCTTACTCCATTTCCCTGTCGTATACATCAGTCCCCTTTGAGAGGCTGCCAGTCTCCTTTTTGCGGCTTTTTGCTGGCCCCTGGGTTGCCCGAAAAGACCCGCACGCACTCACAGGTTTGCTTTTGCATACTTGTATGCAGGTTGGCAAGAAAGGGGTCCAGGAGATGACTGCATTCGTGAATCTCTTGGCAGCCTCCGACCCTGTCTCAGGGGGTTATGGGTTGATTTCCTCCTTTGCGATGGATTCCTTCGTTGTCAGTAGGGGGGGGCTTTTGGTTTGTACTTTTGTCGGAAGCAGGGAAGTGGGGTGAGTTTTGTGGAGGCGCTGAAACACTCACGCTGCTTTTTTGCCAAGAGAGACTGTTGATAACATGCTGACTCAACAATGCATGGATTCGCGCATTTCATCTCACAGAGAGGACGACGTGATTGCAGGATCATTACTCGATCACGTTGTGAAGGAAGGCAGTGAAGGGAGTTTGTGTCAGTGCGCGCATGGCATTTGCGTCTGAATGCCCCCACCTTGAAGGTGTTGCTGAGCAGAAGCACTCTGTAAATCTATACTTTGCCTTATCGTTTCTATTCCCTTTGCTTTTCCTTCCCTTCCGTGCAGCTCTTACCCCATGAGACAGAGACCTTTGCGCTTCTCCTGAGCCTGCCGAAAATGAGACCTTTTGTTCTTCCTGCACTGCTTCGGCCTTTCTATCCCCGGAAAAAGAAGAAGTCAGCCAGACAGTGGCACGTACCCACATGCACTCATGCGCCTTCTCTCTCGTCTACGCCGAAAGAAAGCTGCAGATTATTTGCTTTCTCTCACACGGTTCGGCCATGCATCAGACTCCCGCGAGGAATCAGAATTCATTCACTTTCACTCATGGTCTCCTCCTCAATTTATAAATACACTGGTTCATTCCTACAGTCTGAGAGTTGCTGGAGCTCGTATCTGTCTTTTTAATGGATGTATTCGACTGTTGTTCCTGCTTGCGACGCTTGATACACCTTGTGAAGATCAGTGCGTGCAGACTTCTCTACTAGGTTTTTCACTTACCAGTCCAATCTTTGGCACCTTCGAAAGCACTTCCAGCTAGGCTCATTTCATCCATCCTTCCGCGCATGCAGTTGCGGCCTCGGACACCACTCCAGCGATGATCTCCTGATGCCCCTCGGAGGCGGGGCAGGGGTGGAACAGCACCCGCAGCCGTTTCCATTTCTGCGGTGTCAACTCGAGCCTGCCGTTCGACTTCACTCACCCATGGTGGCATTCCTGCGCTGCCTGTTGCGGAAGCTGAGCACGCTTCCAGACCCCATCACGGCTGCATTTGAGTCGTTAGAGGTGGGAAAGGACGAGAACACCCCTGCTGCCGCTGACGTTGCAGGTGCCTCGAGAAACCAACTTCTTCCAACTGCCTCCTCAAGGAAATCGTTTTCCTTCCACGTCCTTGACAAAGATTTCCTCCACGCTGCGGCAGGGGGAGACGGAGAGATGGCCGAGGAAAATCCAGAAGAACAACTTGCACACATCGCAGGAGAGGCAAATTTCCATCCTGCAGCTCTGGAGACAGCGTCACTGCTTTCCGCCTTAGAATCAGAAGCACTCGGCCTTCCACCTCCAGCATTTGCAAAAGGGCACACCCAAGGAAGTTTCTTCGATTTTCTTTCAGGATCCTCTGTCTCTTCTCAGAGATCCCCTCCCCTCCCTTCACAAACGTTAACCGAAGGGATCTTGGGGGTCCCCTCACCGAGAAGATCCCCCTGGCTCAAGCATGCAACCACAAAGGACTGCTGTGAAGAAGGCTCTCATGAGTCTTCAAGCTCCAGCTTGACCAATATGGTTGAATGGCATTCTGGAGATGACCACGCAGTACTCGGGATTGACAAGGGTAATCACAACGACTCTCTGACACTTGCCAACGCGTTTGAACATTCGGAGGACGTCAAGAGATGGATTAATGCAGGCCATACGGTTGTTCTAGGGCCCTACATGCCCCCCCCCCCTGTGCTGCTTTCCCCCAATGACCCAAACGATCAGAGCAGCAACTCGGGGGTCAAGAAGGGGGCGCGGGGTTTACGGCGACTCGGAACTCGCACGGACACCGTAGATTTTGGGGAGGTCTCTGGGGGTACCGCAGATGTGCCGGGTGCTCTGCAACCGCAGACGGCTCCAAGTGGGGGGCCCCCGCTCTCGACAGAGACCTGGACGTTTGTCCTCGAAGACATCTTCACTAAATTCCCTCAAGAGACCACCTCCAAACAAACGAGCAGGAAAACTAGAGGAACCGGAATGTCCCAGCGAGCAGTAGCAGCCCAGCCTTCGTCTACAGTTGATAATGGCACCTCTGAGCAGTCCGGTTCAAATCAAAACGGAATTTTAGATGACCCTGTTTTCATTCGAGACCCTCTCCTCGCAGCATCCATTACTCTCGGGATGCCGCCAGTGGCACTGCCAGGAGCAAGCCTGAACGGTTCCCTGCCGCTTCCTCGAGGAGGAATGCCAAAGCAGGTCTTGCCCCTGCCCTGGGTTTTTGGGAGCCATCCCTCTTGCACCTTCTGTCTCGATCCTGTGGTTCTCCTCTCCCGGGTACCCTCCCTGATTGAGAGACGGGAGAGACTGAAACAGACGAAGGAGAGGGACAAGGACAACGCGAATGTCGACGCAGACGAAGACATTCCCTCGGGGCCTTCACTTGATGCCGAATCGCTCATGGCTGCAATCTCTGCCTTTCCGGAAGTTCCGCCATTCTGGTTTGTCATCACGGATCGGGTTTTTGACACATCCTGCGTGCAGCGTCGATCTGCCGACCAGAAAAGTGAAACCCCACACGTGGCAGTGAACATGAACAGGGGGGACTTTGAGAGCCTTTTCGGAGGGAGGGGAGGAGGGAAACGCGGAGCAGATCCTGATGACGCAACAACCGTCACGCGGCAGCTCTATCTCATTCCCCTCGCCCCCGCAGCGACTCACCCTGTGCGCATGCTCGCACCGTGCATTGAGACACCGCCTCTCCTCGACGCAGTAGTGATCAATCCTGCCTCATCGGGAGAGCTCACGGCAGAAGGATACACTGCCCGGACAGAAGCTGCGGCTGCGGGGGGACAATCAGGCAAATTCTCGTCCAGATCCCAAAGAGAAGCTCCTGCTGCAGTGAAGCAGACGGCCCCTCGAGTCACGGGGGGGGCAGGAATGGTTGGCGGGGCAGGGGTGGAAGGCATCGCGGAGCCCCTCGGAGTTCCCACAGTCTACTGGAAGGCTGTTCCCACAGTATCCGACGGTGTGCCGATATCCCTTTCCCTCTCTATCCCGCGTCCGAAGCCCCCGTCGGGTATTCCAGTACTAGACACCGCGACAGTCACTTGTCCCGCACACCCAGAGCCTGTGATCCTCGTTGCTGAGGCGGGGGACGGGGCATCGCTCTCTTCTGCCGCACCGTCGCAGCTGGCAGCTGCAAAAACTCTGGCCACAACTCTTTTTTCGGCGTCCCCAAAAGGGTCTCGAAGGAAGAAGGGAAGTTCAGCTAGCGGGCAGGTCGGAGAGACAAAAACAAAAGAGCTTGGAGGATCTGGAGCATCTAGGGCGCCTTTTCCCTGTCTTGCCCTCCATGAGCACTTTGAGACTTTTGTTAACGCGACAACGAAGAGACACAAAAAACAGCTGATGCAGCAGCAGCAGCAGCAACAGCCTCAGACGTCTCTTTCTCGCCTGAAAGGAGCAGGGAGGAAGGCAGCAGGCCTCTCACCAGGAGACGCAGTAGGCGTAGGCGCAGGCCCTCCTTCTGCTTCCACCCTGTCTGTGCATCAGTTTTCATCGACTGGTGCTGCCGACCCTCTGTCTTCGTCTTCGAACGCTTCATCTTTCCCTAGGTCTTTCGTCCTTTACGCCTTCTCGAAAGCCGAAGAGGAAAGAGCGGCAGCCGAGCGCGCGATGAAGCAGCAGAACGCGCAGGCGAGCCTTCAGAGACCAAATCAAGAGCTTTCACAAACCGTTGCATCGCAACAGAGACGACAACAGAAGGTGGCATCAGGGAAGAGCTTGGCAGTTCTCGAGGCAGGGGGACAGTCACACCCTTCCCGCTCCAGCGAGAACATGCGACCGTCGACGCATCTCTTGGAGAGAGACATTCAAAGGCTGTCAGCCGCTGGGGCGGGATTCGAACCAACGCTGAAAACCTGGCTGCTCTGCGGGGTAGTCAAGCGTTTTGGTTTTGCGCAAGACATCGTGGCCTCCGCGGTTTCGATTCCGACATTTCCCAAAAAAGGAGACACAGAGATGGATCCTCTCGCAAGCTCCGACTCCGATTCAGAAGCAAATAATGAAGAAGAGGAGACTCACCCTGCACAAAAGATAACCGACGCCCAAAAGCAAACGTCTGAGGGTGCCTCCAAGACCGTAAAGACAAAGGGGAAAAAGGAAGCCGCCTCAAAAAGATCCACTGTGTCGTGGGCTCAAGCGGTCGCTGGAGAGGTGCAAGGACAATCGAAGGAAGAGACGTCAAGTGGGGTGATTGAGCGAATTGCCAGAAAGGCATCGCGTTTGCGTTTTCCTATCAACCTTGAAATCCTTTACCAGCCTCCCACCGTCTGTTGCCCTGTGTCCATGTCAAAAGGACCGTCGGGGCCCAGTCACGATGGGGGGGCGGGTGCAGCAGGGCGGCAGGGGACCGCAGTGGACGGAGGAATGGCCTCCACTTTCCAGCAGCCCAATCATGTCCAAAATAATGCGGCAATGGCAGGAACAAGTCACCACCTCAAGTCGGGATCAGCCAAGCACTCTGCAGTTCCTCCGCACTCCGTGCGTCCCATTCCGTTCCCCTGGCTTGTGCGAGATGCCACACGCTCTCACCCCGCTTGCCATCAAATTGCATCCGATTCTCCCCACACAAACGCACATGGCAAGCAGGCGACGCATTCCCAAGCCCCTGTCGGTTCCCTTCCCTCGGTAACTGCCACTCGCGGACGAATGGGCCCCCTTGGAAAGAAGCAGGGCAGGGCTGGGCAGGCAGTCGGACGAGGTGATATTTCTGGAGTGGGTGGAGGAACGGAAATTGACCGAGAGAGGGAGAGGGACTTAGAAGCAGGCTTGGTCAGGCGCTCGGTCCTCGACTCCATCTCTGTCACTGTGCAAGAAGGCGCTGCCTACCCGTTGTGCCACGGAATGAAGGTTCGAGCCGGACCTTTCGTTTTTTTCGTTGGATGACTCGGAGCCTCTTATGAAGCAAATTGTACAGCCAGGGGTAACAGCCTACAGATCTGAAAATATTTACACTCTCCAGAAATGCGTTATAAAGTAGAATACACATTTTGTGTACTATATAATACACATATAATACACCTTGTTACAAATTTAAAAAAAAATAAAACTTAGCTTGAAACAAAATCACTGGTAAAAATATATACATAGCTTTTCAAACTGATGTTTTTCCTTAAAATATAAGTAGAAACATTTATCATACGCTTATAAGAGTAACAAAGTTAAGATCTAGCTAAAACGGTTACTAGGCTACCGCCAGCTAAGACCTAGGCTAAGACGCTTGGTAAGTTGGTAACTTTCATAATCTTCATAAACATTATAGTAGTAACACCTAGGAAAACTCATAGTGGTTACTGAATTACTGTTACTAGCTCCCAACTGTATACTGATGTATTTAAATTTATAATAATATATTACTAATAGTAGTATACGTGTGGGTAGCAAAGTAGTCTTAGGCTATACTTAAGGCTGTACAATTTTCTATATGAACATTTTAAAACTTAAACTATATATACATGTTTATTGAATCACTGGATGATTAGATTGGTATATAATTTGATAATAAATAGATAAGGTTGCTTTTTCCTCTGGCTATGACCCTTTGTGGCCGGCTATAGCTGGCCGGCTGGCCAGAGACGTTGCCTACATACTGGCTATGGCCGAAAAAAAAATAGTAAAAAATGACCTTCCCCCAAAAAACTGCAACGCTAGACCCCCTCTACATCACAAAACGTTTTTAAAACAATTTCTAAGCATCTTTAAAAAAAAAAGAAAAAATGTCTACGGTGCAGATGTCTGCTGCCAGCTTGTCTACCAGCTGCAAGATAGCTGCATAGAGGAGAAGGACATTGGGGGGTCGGACTTTCAGTCCACATTTTCAGAGGGTTTAGCTGGCTTTGCCGTGGAGAGGTTTAGGCAGTGGCGCGTTCATGGTCCCGGCATTGGTCCGTCTGTTTGCATGGGTGAAATGCGTGTGATGTGGTCAATTCATGGTAGTCACTGGTCACTGGTGTATTGCAGAGGGCACTATGGACAAACCGTCTGCTTCCAGTTGCATTATACTTGCATAATCTGCTTGTACACACCCAGACTGTCTGTTTTATCCACTACAATTCTTGACAAGGCAATGTATTCATTTTATATTGTTTTTACTAAACTTCCTATGACTATGCTATGACATCAACTTAAATTCTATCATTGTGATGGCACAATCTAGCTCAGACTAGCTGTATCACAAACTATATATCACTGTATAATCAGTTTATATGATGTTGTATAACTCTTGATAGCTCTAGCACTTCTTTTTAGAGACTGTCACTGTCTCTCAACCTAGAATTTTTGAGTGACAGTTGATGTCGAGGCGTCGGTCTATACAGTTTTGACCGGAGGGCTTTGGCCAGCCAGGGACCGCTTGGCCGGCTTTGGCCGGCCGGCCGGCCGGCCGAAGCGTTTCATGGCCACCAGAAAAATCGGCAACCCTGTAAATGGATTTCTATGACGTTGAGTTTTTGAAGCTTTTTTTTATTATATCGGTGGATGCCCTACTTCTGTTCTTGCAATTGCTTCAACAACTATCATCAATACATCAGAAGGGCAGTTTGATATCATATGAATGACCTGGATTTACCAAGTTCACACACATACACATACACACACACACATACACACGCACAGGTATACGCGTGTGGATCAAGTCTCCACAGAACTATGGCCTCTGAGCCGCCTCTTTGCCTTCCCACCCACGCAGACATCTTACACACGAACGGAATGCAAAATATTGCGCAACCAAGCCTTTGAGTCAACTTACGCTTCATGCTTCAAAGCGTGTCGACTCGCAGACACAATTGCTTTTGGTGAACAACGTCTCTATGGCCTCACTGCTTTTTGCCTTGAAAAGTTTGACGGAAAACGCTCAGTGGACAGATCGACCATGCAGTCGATGGATGCTTCTGGCAAGATTGACCGTTTTCTCTACCTCCATGAGTTCGTTTGCGTGTCTGTCTACTCATTTGTTCGATCCCGGATCCATCAAGAAACAAAACAATAGCCGGTTCATTTGATACTTTTCTCTGTCGACCATTCAGTTACAGGAATGGCGCAAGCAGGTAGAAAATGGAGTCAGCCCGACAGGCTCGTTTTTCTCACCTTATTTTCTCTGTATCTCATTTTTCCTGCCAAGAAGGCCCCGGCCTCGCTTGACTGTTTGTTTCACTCACGCTTCTCGTTTCCCTCCGTGCAAGGTGGATGCGATGCGATGTTGGAACAAGCGGGAGGGAGGGAGGGATGGCCCATGCAGCGAGGAGAGGTCAGCCAGACATTAAAGAGCAAGACGAAGAGAGAGACAGTGGAAGAGAAAGAGAGAGGGAGAGAAAGAGGGAGAGAGGGAGAGAAAGAGAGAGGGAGAGAGAGAGAGAG
>JAHBMJ010001367.1:27178-31941 GCA_018398765.1 Chromera velia
AGGCTTCTTCTTTTGTTTCAGTTGTCTCGGCCAGAGCAGGCATGGCCAGAGCAGGTACGCTCTGTATACAGTACCTCTGTCGAAACTGAAGTCTTTCAATAATTGGAGCACAAACGTACAAGTTTAATTGCACGGGCATGCACATACGCCTCATGCATGCAAAGGATACGCGCGCTGCATGCATGCATGGGGCCGCGGTGGCTCGGAAAGCGAAGCTGAGAGGGCACTTAACAAAAAATTATTTCCCCCCCGGCCCATGCCCTCCCCATGCAGACCGCGTGGCCAGGAAGATTTTAGACAATCGGACAAACTAGGCTAGATCCGCCCCTTATATATATGTAAGGACGCGGCATGCACAACAACACCCTCAATCAACAAGATCTGACGCACGCCAAAGCTCTGGAAAGAGAATCCGACGATAAATCCAGCTGAGGGGGCACTTATTGAATTAAATTTCAGCTAACAATATATGAGGAAGAAAGTTAATTTCACTTTCCGAGCCATTCGCACAGAGTGTGTTAGATGTTAGGTAGTGGGACGGTATGTAGTGCACACAGAGATACATATGGAAGGCAAAACGGATTGCCAGTGAGTCATATCACTAGGAATCATTTTTTTTAAACACTCTATTTACTTTATGGTTATTTTTCTTATATTCAAATTAATGTTATGCCTGTTTATAAGCTTAAGCCTAGTGATGGCCCTAGTCTTCATCGTGTCTTTAAAGAACTGTATTATTGCAATCAATCCCGCTGAACTGAGACATCTTTTCATTGCCTGTCTGCGAGGTTGCCCGGGCAATATAAAAAAAAAATCTGCTTTTAAAATTTTAGAAAAAAACTAAACAGTCTAAACTTCAAACATTTTAAAAACGTAGTCCATAGCATTGGAGGAGAGACTTTGCCCATTCTGTAAAAGATGGATAGAAACAGAGGTGTTAGAGGATGAGAGCCATATGCTGACGGAGTGTCCGATTTATGATAGAGAGAGAGCGGACATGTATAGAGCATTAGGAGCGGACTGGAACGAAGGAAGAGAAAAGAAGGCAAGAGAAGTTTGCAGAGAGAAAAGAGAATGACAAAAAGGAAGACTGCAAACTGACACTCTGTTCAAATTTTTGATGAACAAAGGGTATAGTGCGGTGGATGAGTTTCTGGGGAGGGCGGCGTTCAGAAGAAAAGTGTTCAAGGAAAGCTCAGGAAAGTACGCACCGGGAAGCTCGTTAGATGAAACAGTGTTAGCACAGAGGTACGGAGTGATCACCAAAAGAAAAGGAGGAACAGAAAGAAGAAAAGAAGAATACAAAACCATCCTAGAAGCGATGGAAGCAGATAGGCAGCTGAGGGAAGGAGAAGGAGAAATTGTTGAGAAAAGAATGAAAAGAAGGCGTGTACAAAGCCAAAGTGTCCTTTCGTCCTGTGTCATTGGATCGATTTTTGGAACAGTCCCTTCTGAGCACCCATTGACCACAGCATGCAAAGCGCAGACACATTGTTGTTTGTTAGCAGCCTGGGAAACTAGGCGGGCCACGGGGTGTGGTCTGAGCCTCAGTGATGAGGTATACCCCCCTGCCGTTTGCGGAGGCGACCTCTATAAGACAAAACGGCGACAGTGCTCTAGGGTACCACTAAATCACTTATCACTTATCACTTAACTAAACTAGTAACCACTAGTATTGTACTAGCTACCCATAGTAGGGTAAACTATAATACATGGATCTAGATATAGATATGAAATCAAGATACCTAGTAACATACATGAAAAACAAATAAAAGATAGAAGAAATTAAACTGCTTTCAATATCAAATATGATTGAAATATCATCAAAATACATATCAATGATTAATCGATTGGTTGGTTAAGCTAGCTGCCAAGACTAGACTGATTGTTGCCAAAACATACTATGCAAAAGAATTTTATCACTTGAAAATTATCGTTGTGTACCGTTGAAAATCGTAGGAACTTAGGAAGGTGCTGATACATTCTTTGCATCAAAATTCTGCTTCATTTTTTGCCCGACATCAGCCGTGAACCAATGAATTTAATTGACTGCTATCACAATTTGACTCACAAATCACAGGCTTGCATGGATGACTTTTGTGCCCACTGAAAGAGGGGCAGACAAAATCGATTCATGTCTGACCATGAAGAGGCATGAAAAGCAAATCAGCGGTCCAGGTTGACCTGACTTCCGACGCTGATAGCTGCACTCCCATTCCTAGCTCCCTCCCTCCTTCATCACCACACAAACCAATTGTTAGCGTTCAAATCAGCCACCAAGAGGGTGAGACTGGGAGCATACTGTTTCTTTTCCCAAAATTGCGGGGCCTCGAATAATGCTTGTAGCACCTTCCACCCCGCTCCCTTCCTTTTGTCGAACAGAGAAGTCGCTTTGGCCATCTTCGGATTGCTTAACAGCCTCTCCTTGAAACTTGCCCAATCCTCCCTACACTCAACCTCATACTGCCGTCTCAAGTAAATCGCATCAGTGGGGCGAAACAAAAGACGCGATCCATCGTCCTGCTCAACTTTCCGGAGCCTGGTACCATCCAGCTCCATGCGGTAGTCTCTGTACATCAAAGAGGCACCAAAAGACAAACACGCAGCGCCCAACGCGCGCATATCGAGCGCCTTCAAAAGCTCCCACGCCTCTGCACTGGTCTCCGCTCCCCAGGAGGCAGCTACAGTGAGCCCCTCCTCCACCCTGGCCTTGTTCCGTTCAGACAGCGGCGGGCCTTCCGCGTCGTTTCGGGACATCAACCGCCCCGGCGGGGGACTACGAAGCGACGGGTGATACAGCAGTGGATTCTCATTCAAAATATCTTCCTTCGCAAGCGCAAAGGACAATTCATGGATATGTGCCCTCTCCCCCGACTCCCCCAATGCAACAATCGAAGAGGGCCCGAGTGCGCGGTGCACGACCCCGGCGTTATGAAGGGCATTGACTGCCGTGATCGAGGAGGAGAACATTCGCATCGCAAACCGATCAAGTCTCCACCCAATCAAACCCTCAAACCAATTCTCCAAGATATTATTGGGCATTCTCCGAAAAATTGACTCGGAGACAGTACCCAAATTACCCCCCACTAGTCCCGGTTCCAAAACTAACCATGTTGCCCCCCTTTCTTCGGACGTGGGGGGTGGCACATTTCGGAACTGGACCCGTCGCTTCCATAAGATTCTGTACTGGTTGTTGTCTACAGTCTCGTCTACATTCAGACGCCCCAAGAAGGCAGCTGAACCAGCGCAGTTCACGAGCTTTCCGTAAATGTACAGCTCATTCTCGGCCATATCCCCGGCACCAGGCATAAACTCTTTCAGAGTCACGCGCATGCCGGGATCCCCCTTGTACCGCCTCATGCGGGCACCGAAGTACCGGACTGTCTCTGCGATACGCGTTTTGGTTTCAGGGGCCCCTGTGCCCCCCACTCCTTCCCCTGATTCATTGTTAGTATTTCCGTCTCCGTCTCTGTTTCGGGAGGAAGCAACCAGAGTCTCTGCGATGCTCTGAGTGCCCAGGTGCTGGTCAAACTCTACTTCATCAAAAGGGAACACCTGCGTCAGAGGATCCCTCGTCCTGCTCAGCACGGTGGACTTTTGAAGTCTCCCGGGGAGGCTTAGCTTCCCGAGACTGTCGGAAGGTGAAGGTTGAAGGAAAAACACGACTGCTGACGAAAACCTCGACAGCATGACAACAGAGCAAGCGATCACAATAACGAAAAACATTTTGCAGGAAGCGTACAAGCTTGGGACCGTGCCTCTGGCTTGCAAGGACGACAGATCAAAACGAGTCCTTATGGAGACGGCCTCGTTACGTTGTCTATTTTCCACTCCATCTGATCAGCGCATGCATCTCGAGGGGAGCAACTCCCAGAGGGCACCGGCTGCAACGAAGAAAGGACTGGTCATGCAGGTTGCTCAACCGACTTGACCTGACGACCTAAGAATGCGCAACCATTCCAGCTAGTGCGCTGGTCATCTCTGCAATTCTCTGCATGTTGAGACTCAGCTCCCGGCGGCGGCGCGCGCGGCGGCGCGCCCATGCATGCATGCACGCGCGCATGCATGCCCGCGCCGCCATGGCCCCGGATCTGACGCACTCCGTGCGAATGGCCCGGAAAGCGAAATGTATTCTTGTTGCTCCTGCTTTAAATTTGGAAAGTGCCTCCTCAGCTGAATTGTCTTTCCGGGGCCGAGCTTGGCGTGCATCAAATCTTCCTGTAAATGTCGGACGCATGCATCCGTATGGTCTGGGGGGGTGCAATTTTTGTTAAGTGCTCTCTCAGCTTCGCTTTCTGGGCCAAAGTGAAGCGGGGGGCACTTAGAAAACAGAAATACCCCAGCTCACGTGCGTACACGCTGTCTTTCGGCCAAAACCCGGCCCCGAAAGGCTGAATTTATGCTATGCGTATATCAGATGGGGAGCTTACCCCCGGGCTTTTTTCCCGGGGGGGGGGAAAGTTCCGCAGCTTTTCCTGCGAGGGGCGTTACGTTGTGGCTTGTACGGCGATTTGATCACCCGCCAAACTTGCTAGAACTAGGACTGAGAAACTAACTTCGTAATACTAAGCCCGGCCGGCATTAATTAAGTGCACTAAGAGAATTAAGTGATAGACTGACAATACAGAGAAAGAAATAATAGACTTGCAATACAGAAATAAATAGAAGCATGCCGTACAGTCTTCGTCCGTCTGTATCGCTTGAATGGAGTCCTTGGAAGTGAACTCTAACTGACAGACTTAAGGAGGTAAGGTATGATGAGT
>JAHBMJ010001368.1:0-7500 GCA_018398765.1 Chromera velia
CACGCCCGAGTTCCGTGCTTGGCCGTCCTCTGTCTGTCCATAGGGACCGATATGTACCTGTTCGTTTGTCACACACGCCCGAGTTCCGTGCTTGGCCGTCCTTTGTCTGTGCATGAGGACCGATATGTGCCTGTTCGTTTGTCACACACGCCCGAGTTCCGTGCTTGGCCGTCCTCTGTCTGTCCATAGGGACCGATACGTACCTGTTCGTTTGTCACACACGCCCGAGTTCCGTGCTTGGCCGTCCTCTGTCTGTCCATGGGACCGATATGTACCTCTTCGTTTGTCACGCACGCCCGAGTTCCGTGCTTGGCCGTCCTCTGTCTGTCCATGAGGACCGATATGTGCCTGTTCGTTTGTCACGCACGCCCGAGGTCGGTGCTTGGCCGTCCTCTGTCTGTCCATAGGGACCGATATGTACCTGTTCGTTTGTCACACACGCCCGAGTTCCGTGCTTGGCCGTCCTCTGTCTGTCTGTCCATAGGGACCGATACGTGCCTTTTCGTATCAGAACAAGGATCGGTGTCTGTCTTGTTGCTGTGCATGAGCCTGAGTGTAAGCTGCGACTTTTCAGACCCATCATGTTCAATTTTGCTGCCCCATTCATTTCTTCTCTCTGATTCCCACATCTCGTTTACAAATTCCTTTAAGGGGGTATTCATACACGGACAGGCCAAGCGGTGCTGCTCTTCTTTTTTTGGGTTGTCTTCACGGCACTCTGCGCTCACTTACTTTTTTTCTCGTTAATTGCAGGTTCTCGAGGTTGCCAACACGGTTGTTCCCTTCCTTCCAGAGAAAGACTTGCCTATGAGAGCGCATGGGGTCTACGATGGCAGAGTTTGAATCTCCCGGTGGCCCCTTTTACGGCTTGTCTGCAGTGAGATTCCAAATAGAGCTTGAAGGTTTTCTATTCGAAGCTTACAGTTGATTGCCATGGCGGCGAATGAAAATCGCTTCGCCTACCGATTGGCCTGGCTAGCAGTTCGCTTTTTCAAGTCTGCACTTGACAGTCAGAGGCATTCCAAATCATCATTATTAATTATTATGAGGAATATGCGCAATTATAGTTAAAATTCAGTACAAAATCTAACAAAATCCTATAGGCTCTAGTTTAATTCATGTTATTATATAAATGCGCGGGTATAAACATGCATGTGTAGCCTTAAAAAGTAAAGTGCTCAATCAAGCTTATAGTATTTCTTTGAACATAGTATTTCTTTGAACTAATTCGATCCGAAGTTCTAACATTAGCATACAAGATGACTCGACCACGCAGTATATTTATTTTTTTATTTAAATTAAAGGTTTTATTGTTTTATATTATACTTAATTTAATAAACTTCTAGGAATCTACTAATAATAATTTAAGATTATTAGTAAATTTTAAGCCTGGTAAATTCTATAATTTGTTAAACTAATGTTGACTTACTACTCAAACGACGAATAGTATCATAGTGCTAATGACTGCCAGTGTATTGATCCATATCTAGATTAATATTTACTGGAGTATTTAGACTATGTGTTTGAAGTTGTTTCACTATAAATTAAACAAAGATTTGAACATAGAAGAGTTTAAGACTTTGCCCACAGTTTTACTGAGTATAAAAAAATGTTGAAACAGTTTTAAGTATAACTGTATGAAGGCAGAATTCTGTAACAGTCGGAGATGCCGCAGCGGCTTTGCGAACTTCTTGTTCCCCCAGTATTGTGAACCAACTTAAAGCCTAAGTCGCTGCGTCAAGCATATAATGGCATGAGCAAGAAAGACAGTTCTTGACGGCCCCAACCGGCAGGGTGCGCGCACTTCATGATGGCCCCAACCGGCTCCAGCAACTGAAATGCATGCAGGCAAGAATGCATGCAATTAAATCGGAGATCGATCAGAAGTAATGGTTTGATCTTAGCTGAGAAGTAGACTTGAACAAGGGACCATGCATGAACATAATTACAATCTGTGAACTCTAAGATAACCTGTATCTCCACATAGACCTTCGCTGGTCTGTAGAGATTAGGGTTTTTCTTGGAGTTCACAGATTGTAATTATGTTCATGCATGGTCCCTTGTTCAAGTCCACTTCTCAGCTAAGATCAAACCATTACTTCTGATCGATCTCCGATTTAATTGCATGCATTCTTGCCTGCATGCATTTCAGTTGCTGGAGCCGGTTGGAGCCGTTATGAAGTGTGCGCGCCCTGCCGGTTGGGGCCGTCAGGAACTGTCTTTCTTGCTCATGCCATTATATGCCTGACGTAGCGACTCAGGCTTTAAGTTGGTTCACAACACCCAGTCTCTTGACGTAGTTGAGGTACCCGGAGCCGCCAGGTGTTCCCTCACTCCGGAACAAGCAGCAAATGCTCCAAAAAGACAACCACAGAGCAAGCAGAGGAAGTAAAACACCCATAACAACCTCGGAGCTTCAACCAACTGAGGATCAAGACGCCTGCAAGCAGCTAGGCTCTCTATCCCACACAGATCCAGAACCATGGCAAAGATGGCCGTGCCCGTGACTTCGCACGTCTGGGGCTAAATGTCAGCCTTCCAGGTTTCCCCTTTCCTTCAATGTCGACCAGGACCAGACAAGCCGCCGCAAGCCGCACTCACGGCTGCAGCCAGTTTTTAAAATGGCAGTGCTGTCTATTTTATTATTAAATTATAGAGTGCTGTGTAGAAAAAGAAAATCGGAGGAGACGGAAAAAATCTGGGGGCATCGCTCGATCTAGGACTCGATGGAGGTTTTCTACCTGGGTCAGGATGGCAAGTCACACGTATGCATACGCTATAAAGCATTTCAGGATGGCTGTGATGGCATAAGTTTCCCAGTATACGAACACTAGTCGGGGAAAAGCAAAGAAAATAAAGAAAAGGAGAAAAAGAGAGAGATGAGATAGAAGAAGGCGGGTAGTTTAGCTCCCCTCGGCCATATTTTAATCCTACAAACTAGCGTTTAAAGCCGACCTTTTCTCATAGTTCAGGACAAGCCCCTTTTAAGCCGCTGGAGGCTAGGCTGGGGGTCATTTGTCGTATTTTTGCGTGTGCTTTCTTCTTTGGGGGAGGGCTGCCAAGCTTGTCTCTTGCCAAACATTGGCAGCCTCGAAGGCTAGGCCACTACTCTAAGCAGACGACGATGGCGTATGATGATGATGATAGATGATAATGATGATGATGTATGAAGGATCAATATAATTTTTATATTCAAGATCAAAATTATTGAAACTTCGGGTGTAAACACTGAAACTGTGTGTCAAGAATTAATTGTATGTTGCATTGTGAATGAACAGCCCGGGCTTTTGGCTGTATCAATGTTCTAAACGACCCCTTTTCATCTTTATTTTCATTTCCTTTTGCTTTCACTGGGAGCATCCTGCAATTCAACGCCCCCGGAACGCACTGCGTGCGTAGGGTGTGTGTGCTTGCGGGAAAAAGGCGCTCTTGTTCGGTGCCCCTCTACCACCCTCTCTGGGAGAAGAAATGTGATCCATGAGAAGTGCGGCGGTCGCATTTGACTGTGGTGACTGCCATGGATGAGTTCCCTCAGCATACAGCTCTCTCCTGGGACTGGAGGGGGTGTGAGGGGAGTACACCGTCCCTCTCTTCGCCGCAGTTTCGAGGAGCTCTCTCTGAACTCGTCTGCACGGAGGAGGGGCATGTGGACGTTCATTGATCAACAGACGTAAGCATGCGTGCATCTGTCGAAATCGACATGGCTCGCTGCCTGATCCTTCTCGGGCATGCTCTGCAGGAATAATTGTGTCAGAAGAAGACAGCGGGTGCAAGATTGTGCTCTGTCCCCCCCCTGCTTCTTCATGTCTTTGAATGAGTCGCTTGAAGGCAATGAATGCGATATGTGTGAATCGGTTTTCAATCCCCAAACTGATTTGAAAGAAAGTCATGGAGGACACTCAGGCCTACCTTCTCTCCATGCGCTCAACCGCCAGTTCTTTCTCGAGGGGAAGCACTGCTTTCCGGATCTCCGCTCGGATCGCCTGTCGGATGTCAGGAGGAAGAAGCGCGGCCCTGCAGGGGATTGGGGGGGGAAGAAAGACGCACATCGAGGGACGCCGTCTTCAAAAAGTTCCGTTGGTGGAAGAACAACACGAGGACATACTGAAAAGGAACCTAATAACGCTGCCAGACAAAGTATCGATAAACGAATGGGCTCGAGAAGAAGCACAGAAAAGAAAATCAGGTGGCCTGCCCCCCCGCTGCTGCCAAGCCCACCGACCCCTGCATGATCCTTGAGCTGGTGAGTGAGTGAGTGAGTGAGTGAGTGAGTGAGTGCGTGAGTGCGTGAGTCAGTGAGTCATTGAAGAAGCGAGCGAGACCCAAATTGATTGATGTGAGTAGCCCTCTTGGCTTTTGAACAGATGCATGATTTTGTGCACAGCCGAAGGAAGCCTGGATGCACAGTTCGTTCAGGGACTGACTCTGGATCTCCCCTCCGGACTGCCTCCCTGATTTTGTCCCAGTGAACCCCTGCTGCCTGCCTTCCTTTCTCCTTTCCCGCTGCCGCTCTCTGTTGTTCTGCCTCGATCCCCTCCCTCTCCCTCTGAGCGGCCAGGATCCATGCCCCGACTCTCCTCGATTCAGGCATGGAAGGCTCCTCCTCCCCCCACCCTGAGGCTGCCTCTGCCTTGTGGCTCCAGACAGTCACGTTGCTGTAATACTGTTCCTTCTTCTCCTTCGGCTTCTGAGGAGGCGGCGCTGATCCCCTGCCCGAAGCGAAGGCCTCCCTCTGGCGACGCCCTGTCTCCCCTGCAGACCTGAAGGCACCGACAGCAGACCCAACCGCGCTCGCAATGCGCGCAGCTTTGGAGGGACTCTCTGGACGTGCGGTGGTCCCGGGCATCTGCCTGTCGTAGAACGCAGTGGTGGGTCTTTGGAGCGTGTCAATATCCATACTCTCTCTGTACGGTTGGGTATGTGGGTAATTGGGGGCATAGTCGTCCTCGTAGAAAACCTGCAGGCAGGCAGACACACGAACGAGGGAGTCTTGATCAAGGGTGAAACGTTTTTTTCTGTACTTCATCTGAATGTCTAGACATTGCATTTATGCGCTTGACAAAAATGGATGTACAAGGCAGAATCCCCACCCGTCCTCTCCCCAAGTTGTGCGTCTGTTCACACACGCACGTGTTCTAGCGTTCTTCCCCCATCACCCCAGCACTGTGACATCCACTTTGTTGTCTCTCTTGTCGGATGAAAGGGGTGTCTGAACATTGGCTCTGGCTCTGGCTCGGCGGTTTTTCTCTGAGCAGAAGTTCACATAAATCTGTTGACTGGTCTCTTTCTTTCTCCATCGTTGAAGAAACAAGCATGAGGTTGACACCGCCACATCATGCAAACGGTCAAACGCAATCGCTACCTCTCGTTGCATCCTCTGACAGTTCTCTGACCTCTCTGTATCCTAGAGGCCTCTGGTTGTGGTCTCTGATCAACTCCAGATTGCCGTCTGTACCTCTTCCTCCTGTGGCAGCACGGGGGTAAAGCGTCGCTGCAGGCTTCTCTTTGACGGCTCCTGTCTTCAGTTTTGCTCCAGGTAGAGCAGCAGAGGAAGGCTGTACCTGCTTGGCTTCAGTCTGTGCTGCTCTTAGTTTCTGTAAATTTTCGCGTCGCTTGTCCGACCTCTGCTTTCTCTCTTCCAGTGCCGCCAGAGGCTTTGTCGTTCTGAGCCTCAATTCGTCTTCCTTTTGTTTGTCACCATGGAGAGCTGTGAATGTCATTCTGTTCCCTTTGGCTGGGCTTCTCGGCATCGGGCTGCACCTGTTCAGAGGGGACTCAGGGGATTGGTCTGCGGGATGCGGGTCCGTATTCTGGTGCAAATGGGCCCAGCAAGCAGATGAAGCAGGAGACATCCCGCTTGCACAGATCCTGTGGGGATTACGGGATGCACTCATCTGTGGATCAGGGGGCGAGTGTTCTCTTTGTGGTGGTACTGTAGGACGGAGAAAGTGGTTCAAAGATCTGCTGTTGCTCTAAGCGTCAATGTAATGATTGTCCGAGACTTTGTGTTTGTCGACGACGCGTCTTGCTGAATGGCCTTTTCAGCGAGGTCTTATTGACTTGCTTTTAGCGAGATCTTCGCACCAACTTCTTTGTTTCGTGGTCTGTAAACAACTGCCGACCACACGTAATGATCGATATTTGAATCTCTCCAAACAACACTTGCAACACCAGATGTTTATCGAGATTTTCTCCAGGTGTTGTTCTCGTTGTGTATGTCGTTGTTCTCCACGAACGTTCGTATACGTAAATGGATGGATAAGAAAGCTTGGCACCTGCACGATAAAGACCACTAGACGTGTAAGCATTCAACACGAATCTGCCTCAACAGGGAATCAGAGGCACGATTATTATTGCATTGCATGATGATGCAACACGAGTGTCAGCGAGATTCCGCACTGCAGGCATGCAAGCTATAGCTATAATGCTATAGATGGACGCCATGCACGGGGGCTCCGCCCGCGCATGCCGTATCGCGCGGGCCCCAAATGCATGTCTGCATGCATGCATGCATATGTCTGCATCTGCATGGTACAGCTAGCTAAAAAATTCCAGTGATCCCCTCTGCAATACACCCTCGGACGGAGACCAGCCCCGTGGTCTCCGTCTCCACCGCGGAGACCACCGATAACCACTGACAGCCTCACGGTTCTTGTTCTCTTCATACACACAATCCGTTTTGAAACGTGTTTTTCCCATCAACATGATTCTCTTAGAACGTTGAAAGTGTTGGAAGCCGTCATCATTCGTAATGAGGCTCTGGTCTCTCATTTTTCTGTTTTGGACGTTGATGATAGTTTATGATAGTAGTTGGCATGCAAAAAGTTGTACAGCGAGGCCCCAGGCTATCGATTTCCCGGCCAGACGTTGTGTTTTATCTATTAAAGCATGGTAGGTATGATGAGTAGTTTCAAAAGAAAGGGCGTGCACGTGTTGCTTGTATGGAAGGGCAAGAAGCAAAAAGGGACCCGAGCTAAACAGTGTATTAAATTAATTTCTAAAATATGCATAGTAAAATTATTTTGTGTACGATTTTTAAAAATAAACTAGTATAAATTCTATGAAGAAGTGTTAAATCTAGATTTTTTAAAAAAAGCTAAGTTTAAATAGAATCTATCAACTGAAGTTATTCAAACATAATTTGATTTATTAATTTACTAAATTATTTTTTTTAAACAGAATACGTTACTTTTTAATATTTGGACTTCAACAATGTTGAATGATGCTAGGATTGACTTGTTGCGTGCTGCGCAAGCTTTGCGCTATAACATCTAGTATAGATTGCAAGCGCGCGCTTCGCGCGCGCTTGTTCTCCCCCCCCAGGCATTTTTTGTTCCCCAGCCCTCAATTAATACAACCACCACATTTTGTATCCACTTTTCAAGATACCAATATATACATTTTTCACACTACGGTTGAAAATATGAAAAATGAACGCTCCTGCAAAACTTATGACGACGCTAACATGCACGACACACGATTCATCGCATCCCTGTGAAA